>JAYESA010000006.1:134682185-134848199 GCA_036927795.1 Iris macrosiphon
GACCAAGCACTAACGCGGTCTGGGACCGCACGGTCTCTGTAATGATCCATTCCGCTCAAGCGGAGAGCCGATTCAAACAGCACAAATGCGATGACTCATCCCACTTTGCTCAGTGAGAAGACTCGCTTGTGGCAAAGTAATCCAGACTTAGCCTTCAGGAGTTCAAATTTAGACTTTCAAAGATGCGCACGGAGTATCGTTCGGCTGAGGTTAATCATCGTTAAGGTGGGTGGCTACGATGAACATGTCTTTGCTAAGCCTACACACATAAAAATAGGGAAGATACATGCTAGTCGATAGGCGAATCACCCCTTGCATGCTAAAAAAGAATACAATGCACCTAGCTAAGGGAATAAGCCAATCTTGTATTTCTTGTGTAGAACAAGAAAATAAAACTTGGATTATAGATGGTTCCATGCACTTCCCCTTAGACCGTGTTTGTGTAACGACTTATGTTTCTTGTCGAGTATGCTGTACTTTTCTTATAATGCTTATGTTTCAAACTGATGGAATGCTTTCCTGCTTTATGTGTTAACTAGTACTTGCTCGTCTTGTTTCAATGCTTGTCACATAGTTTCATGCAACGGTCAAATAACATCATACATGTCTTGCTTGATCTAGTTTAGGCAGGAAGATTATCAAAATAGTTATTTCTAAGCCAAGTAATAGAAACATGAAAATGCTTCGGGACCATAAGGTCGCCATGGCGGTTTTTTATACTGGAAACTACATAATGAAAGATTGGAAGAAGTGACAAGAAAGTAAAAGAATTATGAAGTAAATGAACTGAATTACACTGAGTAGTAATCTAGAACAAGAATCACTCAGGATGGCTCTTAGCGGGCTCGTGCCGCGCTTCAACCATCGTTGTTCAGTATGGCTCTTAGCGGGCTCGCATCGCGTAACCACCATCACTGTTCGGGTTGGCTCGTAGCGGGCTCGTGTTGCTTAACCCCTGTCATCATTTAAGAAAAGAAGTAAAAAGATAAGTGAATAAGAATAAATAAAAGAGACTTGTATTGCACAAGGTTTATGGATTTTGGTTTCTGCGAATGGTGCGTCGGGCCATCGGGGTCGTGTCGACCTAGGCTGGAACCCGGGTAGTTAGCTAGCAACATCAGCACGGGGGAGCGGGGCGCTTGTATCGGGGATCGCTACCTTTGCTACAAAAACTGTCGTCCGCCCGGACTACTGTCCACAATGGCTTGTAGGCCAGCGACTTCTGTTCATATAGATTAAGTTAAGCTCAATTACGGCAATCCGCGTGCGAGTAATCATATTAAAATAAGTAATATAAATATAACACACTTGAATGACTTGAGTATCATGTATATGAACAATCAAAGTAACAAAGTAACATGAGTATCACATATATGAGCATATCGTTCACCGAAATCAGAACCCGTTCGTGACACTTATGTTTGCTTACGTGATTCCTTTGATTTCATATATATATTCGTGCTTGGTTTAACTTGGTTTTATGTTTAGACAGGAAAGAATGAATGGTAAGTTAGTAAGTCATGCCGTATTACTCTTATATCGCACGCTCAATGCCACACGAGTTAGGCTATACATTATGCCATAAAACCGATCCTAAGGCAAGACTAGAAAGACAACTAAATAGATGGTGCATGTAACTAATATAATGTGTTTGGATTTATCGAGCGAGCGAGAAGCCTCCCCAACAGTACATTTATGTACTGATAAACCACTAGATTGTTTGCATGGTACGGAAGATCCTCGTTCGGTGCAGAGTATCCCCTCGTGAGTGTGTTTGATAATAAACGAAAGAAATAAATGATGAGGTTTATACGAAACTCGCTCTTTGGTTTACAAACAAGATTGTACAATTTAATTCTATACGAGGATGTCGAGTACAATTTTTAATCTGGGTAAATATTGCTATAGAAGTCTGATCTACAGTCGATCACTTTGTCCCTTAGACCACACGATGGTGAAGAAGTGCCGTAGAAGACGAAAAGCAGCTTTGAAGGTTGAAAAAGAGAGTGGATGCTCGATGCCAAAGTTGTTGATCACTACTCTTTGCCTGAGCTCTGGATTCTTCTCTCTCAAAGACTCTTCGGCTCTTAGTTCCGTGACCTTCAGTTTTTTGACCTCTTTCTCTCTACTTTTTGACCTTTTTTTTTCGACCCTGGACCTCTGATGACAGAGGTCCCTATTTATAGGATTTTAGTGACAGTGACCATCAGTCGGCGTAGAAGCCGGGCAGTGGAAAGTATAGCACCTTTTACACGACGGTTATAATAACCGTTACCTACGTATAAATAATCTTTTAAATGAGCGTGTGACACGTGTCCCATGAAGAGATAACGCGTATAACTGCTGCAAAGACCATGGTATAAAAGCCACGTAGGTAGTTATCCCTCGCGTAGAAAAGGTTGGCGTGGAAGCCAATAACTGTCACTATGGCGTAGAAGCCAAATAGTTTATCAAACTGGCGTAGGGGCCAGGTAGGCGTAGAAGCCGAGCGGGCATAGAAGCCGAGTAGGCATAGAAGCCGAGTGGGCGTAGAAGCCTGATGCTGCATGGACAGGTAGCTAGCGTAGAAGATAGCTGATCCTCCTTCCTTGACTGAGGCCTTGAGCGAATTCTGTACCAAATAGCCTTAATATGCACCAATGCAAATGTAGCCTGTGTTGGCATAGTTTCAAGGAGGTGGCGTATAGCGTGCTCCTCATAGCTAAAAATGGCCTGTTTGCGTATTCCAATGAGATAACGTACAGTGTGCTCCTATAGCTAAAAGTAGCCTAATGACATAATGCTCGAAAGTGATAATGTGGACGTTTTAGCCAAAATTATGGCTTTTGGAGATATAATCAAATCTCTTGCATTAAATGCAGAGATCTGCCCCCATCCTGCGTATTAAATGCAGAGACGTGCCTCGGGCTCTGTACGAAGAGCAGCTTTTAACGTGGCAGTCTGTTTGTCTTCTGCGGAGCATAAGAAGCTCACGTCTGCCTGTGTAAAACTAGGCAGCGTATTCCAGAGGTGTATCTCGAAGATCTACCATTATTCTGCACATTAAATGCATTAGGCGTGTCTCGAAGATTTGCCACATTTAAATGCATTAGGCGTGTCCCAAAGATCTGCCAGCCTTCCGCGCATTAAATGCAGAGACGTGTCTCGAGGATCTGCCATCCATCTTACGCATTAAATGCAGAGGCATGTCTCGAAGATCTGCCATCATTCTGTGCATTAAATGCAGAGACGTGCCTCGAGTTCTGTACGAAGAGCAACTTTTGATGTGGCAGTCTGTTTGTCTTCTGCGGAGCGTAAACAGTTCACATCTGCCTGTGTAAAACTAGGCAGCGTATTCCCTTATATGCATAAAAGCGGTTTATACCATGGAAATATCACTAAACGACAGTCTGGGTCGCTGTGCCACGCCATCATTATAGCCGTCGTCTGGGTAGTCGTGTCGTACTCTTTGTTAGGAGTCAGATTTTAGGTTCACTGCACGATTTGACAGGTTCATTTTGGGGAATACGAAGCATTTCTTGTACACTTCAATGCTGCAATAAAGCGGATGAGTTTTACGCCATAAAGGCGAGATAACACCCTTTTTACGCTGAAGCAGCTTGGACATACTGCTTTACGCGGATAGTCCTTGAGCTTATATTTTACGCTGTACTTAGCGGGAAAGCTCTGTTATACGCCGATGGCTCCGAAGCTGTATTTTACGCTGCCCAGCACTAGACTGCTGCGTAGAACTCTTCTAGCGTATTTTTCATGCTTCTACAAGACCCTCTTCAAAGCTTTCAAATTTTTCGTAATTTGAAACGCTTTAAATAAAGCATGAAACGGTCAAGTCTGACTCGTTCTTTAAGGCTGACTTTCTGGCGGATTACTGAGGATTTGTTGGAATTTGGTGTGTTCTCTTTGGCCTATAAAAAGGCTGAGGAGTTAACCTGTTCTTTCCATATTTCCTTTACCAGGCAGAGATGATCGCCGGAGTTCGTCGGGTCGACTTGAGGAAGAAGAAGACCATGTTCTTCCAGTATGTAAGGAGCCGAAAAAGACGGCGTCTTCGAGCAAATATCCTCTGCAACGATGGATCATGGAAGGATATCATAGCTTCCTTTCTCGGGATAATCATCAACTTTGTATGGCAGTTCTTCTAGGAGAGAGGAAGGGTCTCATTCGACCACATAGCTCGCAAGCAGTATTTTCTCCTATTATTCGTGGACGAGGGCAAACAAACTAGCTCTATCCTCGAGTATTGAGTTGGGTCAAATACCTCAACTCAATCTCTCATGGCATGTAGAGGATGGGCTCTGAATAATTTAGGCAGGCCCAATTTTGTATCCTCTCACCATTTATCATTTTTTTGTTAATCGGTTTGCGAAAACCGACTAACTGTTGAAGAAGACGCGAGAAGATCTCCACCAATACGAGAACCTGGCAGAACAGATTCTGGGGATGATCTTTCGACGAAGATGGGGAAATCCTTTGTAGACGGGATTTTCCTAATATGTAATCATGAAAATAAAGAAAAACCCTTTGTAGACAGGATTTCCCTCATATATAATCGTGATTTAATAAAATCTTCTTCTTTTGTGCATATGATTATTCGCCATATATTTTGCTGTGATGAAGTCTGAATGTGTGTAGCTTCGACACGTCTGATAACTTTACGCCGACTCCGATAGAAAGAGTATTAGGTCCCGTCCTATCTTTTACACATAACTAGAGATGCGCAGAAAGCCGCTTAGCATTTAAGTTGAGTATTCGAACTGTCCTGCTGTTAGGAATGGGGAGCTACATAGAATTCTGAACCATCGCTTCTGATAAACAGAATTTTTGTTCAGACCATCATTTTCAAGAATGATTTCTCAAAAATCCCTTGGAACAGGGCGAAAAATGGCTGTAAAAAACTGAGTCGCCATCTTAAACTGTAGATGAAATATTCAGACTGGATTCTGGATGAACCTCCAATCGATCCAAGAAGAGTCATTGTCAATGTTGAACTCTGTATGCTTCGGGTACTTAGGATATTCTGAGGTCAAGAAGGAGTATCTTCTGTGTGAACTCTTGCAATTGACCGCCTTGAGAATTGTTCAGATATACGTATATTCTGGCCTGTGTATTCTCAGATATGCGGAACGTCATAGATCTGTGAATGTGGATGAGCGGAAAATCATAAGTTCGTAGCCTCTCGAGCATAAAAGCTGCTGAGCATAAAAGCATCCGGGCGTAGAACTGTAGATTTGTAGCCTCCGAAAAGAAAATCTTCCGAGCGTGAAGTTGTGGATCTGTTGCTTCTGAGCGTAAAAGCCACCGAGCGTGAAATCATAGATTTGTAGCTTCTGAGCGTAAAGTCGTAGGTTTATAGCCTCTTGAGCGTAAAAGCTACTGAGCATAAAAGCATCCAGGCGTAAAACCATAGACTCATAGCCTGTGAGCATAAAACCGTAGATTTGTAGCTGTCGAGCGTAGAAAGCTCCTTAGCGTAAAACCACGAATCTGCTTTGCACGAAAACTTTTCGAATTCGCTAACTGTCCGTCTTCCCTGAGTAATAGGCTGACGTGGTCCCCAATCATAACCGAATATTAAATATCGGACTTGGTTAGGGATTCGAGGAGTCCATCCAAACTCTATATATACCCCAAGGCTTTCAGAGAAAAACTTTTCATCTGTCTTCCTGCAAACGAAAGCCTTCGACTGTCCGAGTATTCTCCTTCGTCTCTTCTCCGAGCATTTTGAGTTTTTTCAGCAATGTCCCCGAAACAAATCTCTTCCTCTAAGGGAAAGAAGACTGACTCTTCTTCTCACTCTTCTGCCTAAGCAAGAGCGACTTCCGTCGGGCAAGGTGAGCCCCGCTCTGAGTGAAGTGTCCCACCGACGAGCTCTGCGTCGGGAGTTAAAGGTAAAACTTTTGGGACGACGAGAACGACAAAAATTCTTCGCACACGTTGTACGTGAACGCGCTAGGTCGTCTTCTGTGCTGATAGCCTCTTCGAGGAAGATGATGCACAGAGATGTTTTATCTTTTACGCCCATATTTTTAATGTGTCAGCGTAAAAACTCTATATTTTCGCAGTCTGGCGTAAAAGCACAGACTGTCAAAACTTGGCGTATACCATAAAATTTGAGTGTTACGCTTCTGGATGAAAATTCTGGCGTAGTAACTCAAACTTTGGCAGTCTGGCGTAAAGCACAGACTGTCGAGTTTTTTGTGTATACTACCAGTCTTGAATTTTATGCGTTGGAATAAGATTCCAGCGTAAAAAGATCAAGTTTTTACAGTCTTGGCGTAAAGCACAGACTGTTAACTTTTGGCATATGCTGCAAGATTGTAATATCTAGTGTAGGAACTGACGTATTTTTCTTGTATTTTGCAGTTAATTTGCATGCGTCTCTACTGGCCGAGGTGATGGGTTCAGCTGCCGGGATGCTGCATTCCAACTACCTGGAGGATTTGTCCCACGTGACATTTCTCATCTCTGGACCCCAATATCCTGAAGGAAGGGGAATCCTGATATCGTCCCAAGGAGAGCGAATAATATTGAGCATGATCAACGGAGAGCCCCTGATGTCTATAGACGAGGCAAAATATATAAAGCGGCTTTTCTCTTCGGAGACATGATAGACAAACAGTCCCAGACGAAGCCCAAGAAAGAGCTCTGGGTTTTCCCTGCCGGGGGCTTGGTCATGTACCTGCCTAAGATGCTGAGGGACTACCCTATCTCGGCCTTCTTCCATGCCACACATCCCAGGAGGATGGCGTGGACGCTGACTCCCAATCTTCACGGCCAACCGGGGAAGATATTCTACCAGAAAGGATCTGACCAAGGGTCATTCGTCAGCCGCCCTTCCGGCACTGTGATGCCGTTCAGGGGATTATTTTTGGGCGTTGTTCCGAGTGAGGACACTGCACCATTCAAGCCAGTTCAGATACCGACTTTTTGCAATGACTTCATGGGGCATGGAGGAGTATACACCAAGGTCAATCCTCGGACAAGTGGGTGGATCACGCCTACAAATCTTCAATGGGCTCGTTTAGCTGACTGGGCCCTGAAGCATTTTCATACCGAGCTGGAGAGCATTGGTCTGTGCGCAGCTGTGATGGCCACCAGTGTTGGGTTGCCTCTCAACCCCAGCCTGTTTCTAGCTTTGATGGAGCGATATATCTCGCTCATCGAGACTTTCGCCACTCCACTAGGGGAGTTGGGATTGGCCCTCCATGAGATGGCAGAGATCTCGAGACTGTCAATGGGGATACTCCATATGAAGAATATGTTCCCACCAACCGGGAGCTGGGGGATTCAGACCCTCGGGTAGTGGCAGTGTACCAGGAGCTGATGTGCCACTACCTCGCTTGTACCACCTTCTATAATGAGCCTTCAGATTTGGCTCATACCAATAAATGGGCGTCCTACCTCTTCTTTCACCGAGATAGGGCTGCTAAGCCAGAGAAGGTCTTGGATACTAAGGATCAGCCTCTCAGCTTTCTGAGCGTGCTTAGTGCTCAGATAGTCGACCATCTCATGGAAGACGCTGGGACTCCAGATCAGATTCTCGATGAAGGGATAGGGAAATATCCTGCAGGCACTAAGGCCTACAGTTATTTGAGGCATTGCCGCAGGCCTCTGTCCAAGGAAGCTCAACTGGCTGGCTTTCTTTCTATATGGCTGCGCCAACTGGTGGTACCCGACATTGCATCCTCGAATCGCATTCACCGCAATACCTTGTGGCCTACAGTACGTCTGGTGTTCGGGTCAAGACTGGGTTTGCTCCCTACCATGGTGTGCCGCATACAAACTGGCCTGTGGGCCATTACTGATGGGCTGCTTGCCGATGAAACTCGGCGTGATAGCTTTCCTAGGGTAGAATTACCATACCTGTATTTGATGGGATGGTTAATTCTCCATAACCCCAGGGTGATGTCTCCTGGCTCCGGCAGCAGTTCGGGGGGTAGTTTTTTGTTGAATTACAAGAATTTCTCCTAGAACGTGACCACAGTTTTAGACTGTCGGCGGTCACAAAATTTTAATCACAGTTGGAAGATCTTCTGTACTGTCCCCTTTGTACATCTTAATCAATAGGGGCACAGACTTTAGGACGTGGGCGACTGGAAGACCGTTCTTTCTCCTGAGACTTTTAATTGGTTGGTCTACATTAGACCTTCCCACCTACTATACAGAAGTGAAGACCAGTGCTTCTTGGAACCCTACTTGCCTAGTCGGTTTGCCAGGCAGCTTGGGTACGACCAATTGCATGTGGGCAATGCCGTCACCAGCTTCAGGTCCAGGGGTGGACTCATTGATGGAGCGAGAGGGTGGCGATACTTTATCATGGGTTGCACTGAAGCAACTTTTACTGTGCCCACCATTTCACTCTTCACGGAGCTGCGCATCCTCCACTCGTCTGCCCAATTTTATGTGGCAACGAACACCTTCCATCGCGATTTTGACATGCGTGGATGTTTCATGATGCCCTCTTCTAAGCCCGGGGGAGATACGAAATCCCCTCAGTTTCTTCCGATGAGGGTGAAGATGCCGTCAATCTGGATGAGCCTTTGTTGGCAGTACCGAGGGGTGAAATACCTCCGCCTGCAGGGCCACTGGTCATCTCTAGTAAGCGAAGGGCTCCTACTCCCACGGAGACTTCCCCTCGCAAGAAAAAGAAGAAGATGGTTAGTCGTCCTCTCAGGATTCCCGGCC
This sequence comes from Iris macrosiphon, assembly GCA_036927795.1. Classification (NCBI taxonomy): domain Eukaryota; kingdom Viridiplantae; phylum Streptophyta; class Magnoliopsida; order Asparagales; family Iridaceae; genus Iris; species Iris macrosiphon. Next base: position 134,690,871 of record JAYESA010000006.1, read on the forward strand.
ATGAGGCTCTTAGAAGGGAACCTGCTGCTTCCCCTCTCGGGGACGATTCTTTGATTGGAGGTTCCTCGCCTTTTAGAGAGGGAACTTCTATAGTTTCGGCTGGCGGTGTCGGAGAATCTTTGCTTGAGGCTGCTGTCGCTGCTACCGCTTCAGGTAGTGGTACGAGATCGCCTTCGGGGCCGAGCCGAATAAGGATATATTTATCCAGATCAGCATCGGGAGAGACCCCTGCCATGTCTGTCAGTGCACCTAGTGAGATTCCAACCGATGAGCCTCGGTTAGAACTTGACGAGGACTTGGAAGAATATTTGCCATTGTCGGTTGACACACCACCTTCTCCAGGTATGACAGCTTGCTTAGCATCACTAAAAAATAATTTAGCTGTACTGGTTGCAGACGCGACATATATACCATCAGCCATGGGTAAATATCGTCTTTACGCCTCTTTTTTAGAAAAATTAACATCATTTCGATATTAACTTTCTTCGGTCTTTTTTTCAGGGGAAGACATCTACGAGGAGGGCAGTGTTGACGCCCTTTTTGGCTCTGTCTTAGCTCCTGGAGACTACATGGAAGTGCCCGACTTCGGAGAGGAAGCACTTTCGGGTGCCGGCTCGCCTGAAACAGCTCCGCTATCTCGAGAGGAGGATGAACCTGTCGTTACGACAATACCTTCTTTGAGTACGCCGGCTGTTTCGTCTGTTGTTGGCGCATCTTCTTTTATTGCACCATCTGCTGAGGCGACGACTGTGGCAATGTTGTCGGCAGTCATTCCTGGAGGGATATTCTCTGATATTGCAGCCACCCCCAGCACCCATTTGAATCTTACCATATTGGTTGAGCAGTTTTCTACCATTTTCTACACCACTTTGAAGACGCTGATATCAATGGTGCTGGAGAAAAATTTAGTCTTCGAGGCTCTGAAGACGTCCTGCAACCTTACTATAGCGCAAATCAGACATTTCAGTGACACTGGAAGAGCTGATGCGCTGGAGCAGATAGTTAATGGTTTGGAACAATCTATTAACGAATATCTGCAGCTATCTCGAGGCAACGTTGACGGTCTCGTTCAAGCTAGGTTCGACTCCTTGACTGCAGAACTTGCTGGGCAACTGGAATCTCTGGACAAATCCGTCCAGGAACAGCAGCAAGAGATGGATCAGGAGAGTGCCGAACTGGAGTACGTCATTCCTCAACTGAATCAGTGCAAAGCCGAATATGAGGAAGTGACAGCAAGTGTCCACAGATTGAGAGATGAACTCGCTCAAGCGGAGGAGGAGGCTGTCTCTTCGTCGGCAACTCGAGATGTGCTGAAGAATCGGAGGAAGACCGTCCAGCAGAATCTGGCGCATGTGGGTGTTGTCCACGCAGGTTTCGTACATAATCGGTCCGAGCTATCCTCTTTGAACAATGATGCAGCAAGGTTGGAGCGTGCTCGCGCCGACGTCTTGAACTCCAGGGATGAGAGAATGGCTGCTCTGGCACGGCAGATTCGCGACCTAACCGCTCCCCCCAAGTGATGTACTTTTTTGCTTTCTAATATAATTTTGCTCTTTCTGGGAATAAATAAAGAGGCTTTCATCTGACTTTGTGGACCCATCATTTTGGAATATAAACGACAGGTTTGGGTTAAAGTGATATCAGAGGTAATATGGACCTGATATACTCTCGGTAAGCTTTAGCTGGACATATCTATTCAGAGGTTATATGGACATGATAGAATACGATCCAACTAAAATTATACACAAAACACTATCAGAGGTAATATGGACATGATAGGTCTTGAAGTTCCAAATTAGTTAAACATATCTATTCAGAGGTTATATGGACATGATAGAATACGATCCAACTAGTTTCGTTTTAAAAGTAGTATTGTCAGAATAAAATCTTCGCCATACTCCATTTGAGCAAAGGAGGTTAAGCATAGTACATTTTCAGGAATTTTCCGTTGATAGGAGCTATTAACAAGTCTCCGTTAGGCTTGGCTAACCTATAAGTGCCGTTCGAGAACGTCGTCTCGATCACATAAAGGCCTTCCCATTTGGGTTGGAATTTACCCTTACTCTTGTGAGTAAGAATCATCGGCCTTCTCACAGCTAAAACTAGCTAGCCAACTTTGAACACACTTTTCTTTACTTTTTGATTAAAAGATTTGGAAATGCGTGCCTGGTAGAACGCGATGCGCTGTTGAGCTTGGAGGCATTTCTCGTCTAATCCTTCTAACTCTTGAAGCCTTAACAAGTCATTCTTTTCTTGAGTCAGCTCATTAGCCACTGCTATCCTGAGTGACAGGATTTGGACTTCGATGGGGAGAACTGCTTCACTCCCGTAAACCAATGAGAATGGGGTACAACCTGTCGGTGCCCGCACCGTTGTGCGGTATGCCCAAAGATATTCTCCTAGCTTCTCATTCCAATCCCTCTTGTTCGAAGAGATGAATTTTTTTAAGAGTTTGATAATGGTTTTGTTGAAGGCTTCCGCCAAACCATTAGTAGCAGGATTATATGCCGTAGAGGACACATTTTGTATCCGATTTTTATCGTAAAATCGATAAAATGCGTGGCTGATAAATTGAGGCCCGTTGTCATAAATTATCCTTCGGGGTATCCCAAAGCGATAAATGATATGATGTTTGATGAATCTGATCACATTAGATGTCTTTACCTCTGCAAGTGGGATCGCCTCTGCCCATTTGGAGAAATAATTCGTGATGGCCAGTATGAACCGGTGACCTCTGGAAGAAGACGGGTGAGTAAGACCAATGATATCCATACCCTATGCTTTGAAAGGCCAGGATGCAACCGTAGGATGTAGATGTTCAGAAGGTTGATGTATAAAGTCTGCATGGACCTGACAGGCTCTGCATTGTCTTGCATACTTTATTGCATCCGTGATCATAGTAGGCCAGTAATAGCCCATCCTCCTGATACGATCCTGTAGCTTAGGACCGGGTTGATGCGCTCCGCATACGCCGTCGTGAGCTTCACGGATAATCCGCTATGCTTCATTATCTGAGAGACATCTTAATAACAGTCCGTCGTAAGTCCGGCGATATAGACATTGTGATGAAGCATCATGATAGAAGCATAATGATCATCTTTTGAAGGATACTGCTTCTTTAGGGTCCTCCGGTAAGATTCCGTATGCCACGAAATCTATAAAAGGATTTCTCCAGTCTCTCTTGGAAGGATCTGTGTTCACAGTGTAGCTGTGTTATATGTGAAAGTTATTTTTCACATAGAATAAATCTCTTTTAAGAAGGATCACCGAATTCTGCCTTCGTATAGGAATAGCTAGATCTGCAGCTAGACTGGCTAGGGCACCAGCTTCCAGATTCTGAGATCGAGGTACATGATCTAGGAAGAATCCTTTGAATGTTATGGCTATCTCGACTGTTGCTTGGTGATAAGGGATGAGGTCTGGATTTTGGACCTCATATATTCCTCTGACTTGATTGACGATCAGCAGAGAATCACCAAAAGCTTCCAGAGATTCGACGTCTAATTCTTTAGCGAATTGGAGCCCGATTAGTAGAGCGTTATACTCTGCCACATTATTAGAACAGGGCTCGCTAAGAGAATATGCCCGATAGATGACGAGTTTATCAGGAGTGACCAAGACAATTCCTACTCCTGAAACCATGTTTCCCCTAGGACCAGTCCTGGAGGCGCCATCGAATAATAGTTGACATGTATTACTTTCCACTGCGGAATTACATTCTGCAACTTCGTCGTGGATGTCCTCGTATAGTTTGGAGGTCTCCGGGATCGGATGAACAGCTAGGAAGTCAGCCAATGCTTGGCCTTTGATGGACTTCTGGGGGACATACACCATGTCATATGGTGTTAATAACATCGCCCAAGTCGCGAGTCAGGAATTAAGAACACTTGGCTTGTTCATCAGTACCCGAAGAGTATTGATCCTGGAGATAACGTAGATAGTTTGGCCTGTGACATAGTGTCACATTTTCTGAATAGCGAACATCAGAGCCAAGCACTCTTTCTTCACTGGATTATACCGGTGTTCGGCTCCGATAATCGTCCTGCTTAGATAGTAGATAGCCTGTTTATGACCCACATCGTTCTTCTGTGCGAGAAGAGCTCCGAGAGAATGATCCATCGCTCGAACGTACAGCAAGAATGGTCTTCCTATGACGGGAGGCACCAGAACTGGCGGATTAGTGAGGTAGCGTTTAATATCATTGAACGCTTGCTGACAGGCTTCGTCCCATATGAAGGATACACCTTTCTTCATGAGACGAGAAAAATGATGACATTTCCCAGAGAGGTTGGATATGAATCTCCGGATGTAAGCCAGACGACCTTGAAATCCCCTGAGTTCCCTCAGATTACGGGGCGATCGCATTTCTAAGATGGCCTTGACTTTATCAGGGTCCACTTGAATGCCTTTTGTGGTGATGACAAATCCCAAGAATTTGCCATTGGATACACCAAGAAAGGACTTTGTAGGATTCATTTTGAGTTAATATTGGCGCATCAACTCAAATACTGTCTTTAAGTCTTGGATGTAATTATTCTTGAGGCAGCTTTTGACAGCTACGTCGTCCATGTAATATTCTACTGTTTTGCGCAAATGCTCATGGAATATGTTACTCATAGCCTGTTGGTACGTAGCCCCGACATTATTTAATCTGAAGGGCATGACCGTATAGTAATATACCCCCAATGGTGTCCGGAAGGCAGTATGTTTCTCGTCTTTAGGATGCATCTTGATTTGATTGTATCCTGAAAATCCGTCCATGAAAGACATATGTTCAAAACTGCATGTATTGTCAATCATGACGTCTGTAATGGGAAGAGAAAACTCATCCTTGGGGCAGGCTGCGTTCAGATCTCGGTAATCGATGCAGACAGGTACTTTCCTATTTTTCTTCATGACTGGGACAACATTGGCGACCTAGTCAGGATGTTGTTCTTCCCGGATGAAACCGTAGGCTATCAACTTCTTGATTTCAGCTTCAATGGCGTCCATCATATCCTGGCGAAACCGGCGTTGGTGCTGCTTCACAGGCGTCGAATCGGGCAATATATTGAGTTTATGAGTAGCCACTTTTGGATCAAGACCCGGCATATCCTCATAATTCTACGCAAAGACGTCGATATATTCTTTTATCAGCTGAATAACTTCTTTCCTTTCTTCTTCGGAAAGATTGTTACTGATAAATATTGGCTTTGGCGAAAGTTTATCCCCAACGTCAATCTGGATAACTTTATCTTTGGTAGGAGGTTCTCTCTGCTCGAACCGAAATTCCTATTGTGTATCCATTTGTTGAGCCCAAGAGTCATTCTCAAACGGTTCAGATTCTTGTTCGTCTGCTTTGAAGGAATCTGCCACTACTCTATTTACTGATAATGTTCGTTCGAGAGCATCAGATGAGTCAGCGGATGATAAGCCATTTTAAAAAGAGGAAAAGGTATCCTCGTTTGACTCAGAAGTTGCAAGGGAGGTGGTATACCCTAACCCGAAACGAGTTCGTTGACGGTAGGGATCACCGTGCAGCGGCATTCGTCTGCCTTTCCCGTAGTTGAGACCTGGTTCTAGCTTTAAGTCATAACCCATACTTTGCATGATCTTCAAAGCTTGCGGGCTGTATCTGTGAACTTGCATTCTACCAGCATTGTCTTTGGGAGAATCTTCTTGTACAGTCGGTTCGTTGCGCATGCGGTAGAAGACTATTGAACGCTGACTGTTGTAGGCAGGCGGGACAATAAAGATAGAATCCTGATGTGGTCCATATGTCGTGATGACATTGGATGATGATGCTACTTCCTACACATATGGATGATAGGAGTCTATAGATTCTAAGAATTTTTGTGCTATAGGTTCTATATCATCATGGGAAGAGGATTCCTGATTTGGAATTTGAGCGTCAATATACTGGAAAAGAGGATCTTTATTATCATCCGAAACTACGTTCCTGGTTGTATTTACATCACTCAGCTGCTTGTTGCGCTGAAGGCTGATGACCAAGGGTGGAGGCTTCTGGTTCAAAGTGATCACTAGAGGATCACCTCCTTTTCCTGACCTGGTTTTCTTCAGGTGGATAGCCATAGGCTAGATGGCTTTTGGACGAGTAGTTCGCCCTTTCACCTTGATTGATAGAGGTTGCTCGGCAAAGGGTTCTTCTGGCTCCCGGTGGGATTCCTTCTCTACTTTGCCTGATACCTCCTCTATGTAGTCTTGATTGTACAACATGGCATCAGAGTAGTAGGATTCTACTCCTTTAAACGGGTTCAGGTCTGCAAACTCTGTTTGTACTGTTCCTTGGGCGTCTACATATTTAAAGCATTAATATAGAGTTATAGGAACGATGTTGTGGTCATGGATCCAAGGTCTACCTAGCAGAATATTGTAGGACACCTCTGAATCAATGACATAACATGTAGCCACTGATCTGAGGTCGCCAATATGGATCCTCAGGCAATTTTTCCCCAACGGCTTACTTTTCCTGGCGTTGAAATCCACGATTGTAGTGGTGGTGTATGCCAATTCGCTGGTAGGAATCCTCAACGGTCTGAGTAGACTATGAGGAATGATGCTGATCGATGATCCCAGATCTATGTGAATCCGGTCGACCTCCATGGAACCGACGTACCCGGTGTAATAGAGGGGTCTGTCATGTCTGTTGTGTTTTAACAGTATATCATCTTGAGTGAAAGTGATATTAGGGACCACCTCCATCACACTGTGGCATTGAGGACATGCCATGGGTTTTTCGTCAGGGGACTTGAGCTGGGTCAAGTATGCATCCGCCTGCATTAATGCTTTACTCAGGGCTTGACGAGTGTTTTGAGAGAGCCTGAGTAGTTCGAAGATGGACAACCTGGCTGGTGTATTAGCCAATTGGGCCAGGATTTCGAAGTTGTATGGCTTCTCCAAACCTTTGTTTTCAATGCTTTTCAAAGGTTTATCGAAGCGCACTTTTTTTTGCTTCCCCTTGTCTGTCGAAGTTGGTCTCGAAGGACTGGTCTCTAGTATGGCGGGTTCCGGTTCTGAAGGTTTGGCAGCTGAGGCGTCTGTCGGTGCATCTTCCTGACTTGCTCCATAATCTTTGAGGTAAGCTTTCCCTGAACGGGTTCCAGTAGCCAAAACCTCGTCTTCTGATGCCGAGTGTACCGTAATCATGTGACATGGTTTATGCTTCGAGTTGGACTTAGCCTTAGCAGCTCGAGTCTCTTCCTCGATTTTTGATACCAGATCTGGATGAACCCACATAATCTCACATCGCTGGGTAGTTAAGGGCACCAGGTCATGATTCTGACCCCTAGCTGGAGGGAGGTTAACGATGTTCATCGTTGTCCGGGAAATATGTATAACACCGTCCGGGACTTCTTGGGGAGGCAGATTGCCAAATTGCAGAGAGATCATGTTAGCTGTGACCGTCTTCTCGCTTTTGCGCAGAGTGATAGCTTTAGCATCGATCAGCTCCTGGATCTTCCTCTTCAGTACGTAACACGCCTTTGTAGGGTGGTGTATGTATTTATGGAAGATGCAGTACTTGGGGTTGTTAGTACTGCCGACTTTATTAGGTCGCTTCTCCTCAGGAAGGGTAATCTTGCCGCTTTTGACGAGACACTCGAATATGCTCGGAATATCGTCGTCGTCGAAAGAGTATACTTCAATGGGCCTGGAAGTCCCAAGTTTCGTCTGTGCGGTTGCCGCAGTATTTTGCCTGAAAGTATTGATTGCCAAAGCTTATTTTCCTTTGGAACCACGAGGATGGTCGCTGTTGGGGGATGACCTCTTGCCTCTATCGGAGGCAGAGATCATGATGTCATTATCACGCGCCTTTCGAATGTTGTCTTCCGCGGCTACCGCTGAGACGATGAATGAGGGCCAATCATGGAACTGATATGGTCCTGTGAACACCGAGATTACGGAAAAAAGGTTCTTCCTGCAAATGTCCACCAATGCCGAATCTGGAACTCCGGGAGGCATTTGCAAATTGGCTTGACGAAAACGTTCGATGAAAGTACGAACGTCCTCCTTTTCCTTCTGCTTCTCTTCAATAAGAGAGGATATAGACATGTCCATCCCTCCCTCGTAGAATCGTGCGAAGAATAAATCCTTGAATTCTTCAAAGGAAGTAATGCAGTTGTCCGCCAGGCTACGGTACCACTGATAAGCCACTCCCGAGAGACAGCCCTTGAACACCCGAGTGAGGAGGGCATCATTCCCTTGTAATAACACCATCATCATACTGAAGTAGTTCATGTACTGACTCGGTAATATTTTTCCCTCAAATAAAGCCATAGTCTGCGGTTTGTATTTAGGAGGGAAAGGGGCCTCTTCCTAGATAGCCAGGTAAGGCTGGTTGATTCCCAATTTCTTGAGCTGATCTTTGTGCTTCAAGGCATCAAATTGGGCTTTCAACTCCCGTACTGCCTGCATCAGATTTTCATCCGGTAGCGGGACCACGGAGTGGTGACGAATCGGTTGTATTGCGACTCCAACAGGAGGTAATACGTTCTCTAACTGAGGAAGCGGAGGGACTGCTGATTCCTGATCTAGAGTAGGCTCTTGGATCGTGTTAGATGGTGGTAAGTCCACCCCCACACGTATTTGAGTTGGAGGGACCGATGCTTGAGCCATAGCAGCTGTGTGTTGAGTCAGCATCATCTGGTACATGTTCTCCATCATGGATTGCATCTCTTTTAGAGATGTCTCCAGTACAGTAATGCGTTGCTCAGCGCTCTTCGACGGGGAAGCTTCCACTCGTTCATCTCCAATAGCATAAGCTCCCATCTCCCTGGGTATCATTGAAGGATGAGTATAGGTCTCTGTAGAAGTTAACTTTATACTTTCAGCATCTAATTCGGGAGACTGGCGACCCCCAGTATCGGAATCATAAGAGTACGAAGCCGTTTGTATTGACCTCGAACGGGTGTTTCAGAACACCCCAGCTTCAGTATTCTTAAGGAGCTGGTTGAATCTTCTTCGGCTCGGAGTTCTAGAGGAATGACGTCTTGAGTTCGATCTACCTCTAGGTTTGTGTGAAGCCATGTTCACTGATGCATGTGTGGGCTCTTCTTTTTGGAAAGACGGAGAGTAGTTCAACTGGTTGAAAATTGACCATTTTGCTTCAGAACTGCAATAATTAACTACAATCCTATGGCTATTACAATAGTGCTCGCTAGGAGGCGTAATAGACATGCTGAAAGATTCCCTATCCTTGCGTTTCTGGATCAGATACTCACGCAGGTCAGGAGAATTTACAGAAGAAGAAGAAGATGGTTTGTTCCTTCTGTTCACGTCAGTGGGCATGCGGATGTTGGGAACCATAGTCCTCCCTGTGCCACCAGTATACAACAGGTTGGCCATCTGAGTGGCAAAATTTCCCCGAGGAGTGTGTCTTTTCGCAGACTGAGCCTGCTTTACGCTGAGGGGCCTCACCTGGCGTAAAGTGGTGCTCTGTTCAGGCTGGCGTAAAGCTGAGGAGGTCCTCAGTCGGCCGGCTCCTCACGTAATCCGGAGGGCGGGCAGATTCTTCCCTTGCTGGCATAAATACCGAGAAGCTGCATAGTCCGCCACTTGCTTTCCCTTGCATCGATTGCAGGGATCATCTGCTTTTCTGAGGAGGGCAACTGCATTTTTATGCGCGGAGCGCGTTTGGAATTTCTGATTTGGTGCTAAGGCATTGTCAGAAATTATGTCTGCCACATCATCGACGGGAGACTGGATTTTACGTGCAGAGCGCGGAATAGACTTCTGGACTAGCGCTGAGGCTTTGTCCGAAGTTTTGTCTGCCACGTCATGGACGGGAGACTGAGTTTTACGCGCGGAGCGCGAAGTTGTGCAGATATAACCTGGCTGGTCAGAGAGATCAGAGAGATCGGAGAGATCGAAGAGTCGGCAGGAACGGTAGGGGATGTCTTAGGCATCCAGACCTTACGCAGCTTCCTGTTGTCTTGGACAAAGAGAGAGTGAAAGCTACCCCCTGCTCGAAGCATATCTTCGTAGGCAGACTGGTCGAACTGGACGACCAGGGTCTTCTTCACGGATACCACATCGTGTTGAGCAATAGCTTTCTCGTCAGAAGAGAAAGACGTCCCCAGCAGAGTCGCCATATTGTGTTTGATAATAAATGAAAGAAATAAATAACGAGATTTATACAAAACCCGCTTTTTGGTTTACAAACAAGATTGTACAATTTAATCCTATACGAGGATGTCGAGTACAATTTTTAATCTAGATAAATATTGCTATAGGAGTCTAATCTGCAGTCGATCACTTTGTCCCTTGGACCACACGATGGTGAAGAAGTACCGTAGAAGACGGAAAGCAGCTTCGAAGGTTGCAAAAGAGAGTGGATGCTCGATGCCAATGTCGTTGATCAATACTCTTTACCTGAGCTCTGGATTCTTCTCTCTCAAAGACTCTTCGACTCTTAGTTCCTTAACCTTCAGGTTTTCGACCACTTTCTCTCCACTTTTTAACCTTTTTTTTTGACCCTGGACCTTTGATGACAGAGGTCCCTATTTATAGGGTTTTAGTGACAGTGACCATCATTCGGCGTTGAAGTCGGGCAGTAAAAAGTATAGCACCTTTTACGCGACGATTATAATAACCGTTACCTACGTATAAATAATCTTTTAAATGAGCGTGTGACACGTGTCCCATGAAGAGATAATGCGTATAACTGCTGCGAAGACCACGGCATAAAAGCCAAGTAGGTAGTTATCCCTCGCGTAGAAAAGGTTGGCGTAGAAGCCAATAAATGTCACTATGGCGTAGAAGCCAAATAGTTTATCAAACTGGCGTAGGGGCCAGGTAGGCGTAGAAGCCGAGCGGGCATAGAAGCCGAGTAGGCATAGAAGCCGAGTGAGCATAGATGCTGCATGGACAGGTAGCTAGCGTAGAAGATAGCTGATCCTCCTTCCTTGACGGAGGCCTTGAGCGAATTCTGTACCAAATAGCCTTAATACGCACCAATGCAAATGTAGCCTGAGTTGGCGTAGTTTCAAGGAGGTGGCGTATAGCGTGCTCCTCATAGCTGAAAATGGCCTGGTGGCGTATTCCAATGAGATAGCGTACAGCGTGCTCCCATAACTAAAAATAGCCTGATGGCGTAATGCTCGAAAGTGATAATGTGGACGTTTTAGCCGAAATCACAGCTTTTGGAGACATAATCAAATCTCTTGCATTAAATGCAGAGATCTGCACCCATCCTGTGCATTAAATACAGAGAAGTGCCTCGGGCTCTGCACAAAGATCAGCTTTTGACGTGGCAGTCTGTTTGTCTTCTGCGGAGCGTAAGAAGCTCACATCTGCCTGTGTAAAACTAGACAGCGTATTCCAGAGGCGTATCTTGGAGATGTGCCATCATTTTGTGCATTAAATGCATTAAGCGTGTCTCGAAGATTTGCCATCATTTAAATGCATTAGGCGTGTCCCGAAGATCTGCCAGCCTTCCGCGCATTAAATGCAGAGACGTGTCTCGAGGATCTGCCATCCATCTTACGTATTAAATGCAGAGGTGTGCCTCGAAAATCTGCCATCATTCTGCGCATTAAATACAGAGACGTACCTCGAGCTCTGTACGAAGAGCAACTTTTGACGTGGTAGTCTGTTTGTCTTCTGCGGAGCGTAAAAAGCTCATATATGCCTGTGTAAAACTAGGCAGCGTATTCCCTTGTATGCGTAAAAGCGGTTTACGCTAAGAAAATTTCACTAAACGACAGTCTGGGTCGCTGTGCCGCGCAATCATTATAGCCGTCGTCTGGGTAGTCGTATCGTACTCTTTGTCAGGAGTAAGATGTCAGGTTCACTGCACGATTTGATAGGTTCATTTTGGGGAATACGAAGCGTTCCTTGTACACTTTAATGCTGCATTAAAGCGGCTGAGGTTTACGCCATAAAGGCGAGATAGTAACCTTTTTACGCTGAAGCAGTCTGGATATACTGCTTTACGCGGATATTCCTTGAGCTTATATTTTACGCTGTACTTAGCGAGAAAGCTCTGTTGTATGCTGATGGCTCCGAAGCCGTATTTTACGCTGCCCAGCACTAGACTGCTACGTAGAACTCTTTCAGCGTATTTTTCATGCTTCTACAGTGAGCGCTAAGGCATGGAGTTCCCTCTCGAACCTTGGAGTATTATGTCCGGAGCTGAAGAACATATACATGACATAATGTTGGAACATCGCCTATGTATCATTCCATGTTGAAACCACTTGGCACGCTTTTATTGTTTTGAGAGAGAGAGAGAGAGCTTGAGCGACTTGTAATCTCGGCCTAGCGCTGCTTGTAATATTTCTTGATTATTAATAAAGGGCTTGTTTCTGTTTCATACTTGTGTTCATTCAATGCTTCCTCTATGACGAATCTGTGAACTTGTTATCTATCGCCCGTTTGGTTTCTTATTCCGTTGCATTCGTGTAACCACCCAAAATTTTCTAATTAATAAAATAATATGTATATATAAATACGCGATTTTGTAAGAATAGTGATACATGAGAGTGACCCCTACTACGTTAGTATATTAGACTAGAATTTCTCATAATAAATAAAATAATTTTGGTATTATAGAATAATAATAATAATAATTCTAGTGTTAATAATAAATAAAATAAAATAGAGTAAAATATAATAATAAATAAGTAAGTTGTTAAAAAGAATTTATAAAATAAAAATAAAATAAATAAAGAAAGTATTAATAAAGTAAAGAAAATAAAATAAAATAAAATAAAATAAAATAACAAGAGGACTTGCTAGTGTTACTAACAAAAGTAACAGCATCATAGACCTTTCACCCATGCCCCTTAAACGCGAAACACAACAGCATACCAACCCGACCCATAACTTCCTTCTATCGGGATATATATATATATATATATACACACATACACACACACACACACACACCCCCCTAACCCTACTTCTCGATCTCGGAGCCGCGACCCATCTTCGCCACCGTCGTCGACCCTCGACCGCCTCCCAACGCTGTCGTCGTTGACCGCCTGATGCTTCTTCGATGTAGTCGATTGCCACGAACTCGTCTTTCCGATTAACTCGACCAAGGTATCCACCTTCGACAACAAATTTCTCTCTATATGGATGGTTAATTTTTGATCTGTAAATTTCTATGCACAGACTACATTATCTAGTTTATGATTATGTAAATTCTTAGAATGAAACCTAATTAAATCGAGATGATAATTCCCCTCAAAAAACCCAAAAAAATAGCTTTTATATGAATATACATATTTGACAGAACGGGCTCGAACCTGATTAAATCGAGATGATAATTCCCCTCTGATGACCTGGTCCACTTACAGGTGTAGACGGGCAGGATTATCCCCAGGAGTACGGACTCAAACCTGACGCTTTGTACCCGATTGAGGAGGTCTTACCTTCGGAGTACCACTGATTCTTCGCAGCTGCTGGATATTTTATTTTCTATTCTTTTATTAACATTTATCTTATATTGAGTTTTGATCTCTTCTTTCACTTAGTTTTTGGTATAGTCGACTGGCAGTGGATTTGTTTCCACCTGACTATCATTCTTTGATACTTCATATTTGAGATTCAGTTATTTATTTTATATTTCTTAATTTGTGATGTGGATGAGATATATATTGCGTATGACTTTTGTCGACAGTATATTATCACTTGTGGATTTGATATTCATCTACAGCGTACGTATATGTTACGATCTTCCTACACATTGGAGTTGTCGTATACATATATGCTACGTATTCCTACTCCTATGTATTCTGGGACTGGGGCATGACATATTTTTGTGGTGGCCCATGCAGGTCCAGAATATATTATCTCGATTACGTTACTGTACTGAGCAAGACTGCGTATAGGAATAGAGTATAGGATCTCATCCACACTTGACTATAACTCATCTTTCTTTCAACTTGTCTTAGTTAAATGCTTGCATCCTGCTTGATTCCTGTACTTTTTCTAATCTTTTCGTCCATTTCTTCCAGATAGATAAATTTGTGTAGTGGATGTACTGCCACCGGGGGTGACATACCTCTAGGGGTCAACAGTCCAACATGAGGAGAGGCATCAACGACTCCTAAACTTCCGGGGTTGGATGGACAGACTCACAATCCGATTCCACCTGATCCTTCCACTACGCCTAATTGGACTTTTCCAACTGCATCAGCACCGCAGGATGGACAAAAATAGCTGTTCTAATTCTTTCAAATGATGATGCTGGAACCGAGATAGCAGTCCGTTGCACAGGCTACAGAGTAGAGGCAACAAGCGCTGGAGCAGAGGCAATAATTTTTACCAGCACTTGAGAGGTTGGCTGTAATAGCACCTTCACCAGCTTAGGCACTAGTTTTAGTGCCACAAGATTGAGTTGGTTCAGTCAAGGACTTTATACAAATGGGCCCCAAGCCGTATAAAGTTATTGAGAGTCCAGAGGAGACCATAAACTGGATTACCAATACCAAGAAGTAGGAGCAGTTTGGCCCCAAGGACTTTCAGCATCGTAGCTTCCTACGAATCTATGGATGACAGGTGTGAGGAACCAGCTAGAGGGTAACGCTCATCACTGGTGGGAATTGATGGATCACCAGTTTGGTATGCATTAGACTTAGGAGCAGTTCTTGGAGTGCTTTGAGAGGAAGTACTTCACGGCCACCATAAGGGAGGCGTTGTACGATCAGTTCCTCTATCTGGAGCAGGGGAACAAGATAGTCGATGAGTATGATACAGAGTTTGGCTGCCTCAATAAATATGGCACTGCCTTAATACCCAATGACTTGGAGAAGGCTAAGAGTTTTTACCGTGGGCTGACTCTGGAGCCCCAGCACTACACTAGCTCAAAGTCCCGAATTTTTTATGACAAGTTATTGACAGAGGATAGGCTACAAGAGGCCATCAACAAGGAAAAGGGAAGTCAACTGAAGACCCAACAGGGACCAACAAGGACACAGTAAGGAAGGCCCATCAGACGCCCTTTGGCACATCAGAAGCAACAGTAGCAGCACAGAGCAGGACCGTACCAGATTTCGGAGAATCCTCAAAGTTGCTATTTTGGGAAGCGGGAACACTATGAGAGATTATCGGCTTTCCTTAGGACAGTGTATGAGGTATAGTTCTGGACATCATATGGCCAGAGTTTGTCCAGTACAACAGAAATTGGCGCTTCCATGGCTGATACAGAGGCTAGCACATCCAGCACCGAAGCCAACTCAGCAGATAAGTATACTATGAGCGGGAGCACCTCGACCTCCAGCAGTCGGAGGATTTTATAGTGGACCACTGCTACCTACTTAGGAGGACCAGTTCGCGTGGGAAAGACAGGGACTACCTCAAAGGACTAGAAAGGGTTTTGCAATAGAGGTGGATGACACTGAGCATGAGATTAATGTTATAGCAGATATTACTCTTGTTTCTACTTTTCCTGCTGTGACATTATTTGATACGGGAGCCACACACTCATTCATATCTTCTAGTTTTGTTACCAAGCACAATATTGCCACTACACCATTGCCTAGTTGTGTTCGAATTCTCACCGAGGGAGAAGTTGTACTTGTTAGCCGTGGTTTATAAATCTTATCCTATAGTGATTCATGGCAGAGAGATGAATGCCCGACTCTTAGTCTTTCCCATGCCGAATTTTGATGATGTACTTGGGATAGACTGGCTAAGAAAGTATTACGCTTTATTCGACTGCTATGGAGGAAGCATTCTTTTTAAGGTACCAGGCCAGCCAAAGCTCGAGTTTGCACGTGGATCCACAAAAGTTCTTGATGGTGTTCATCTGGCAATGGACGACGTTATTTATCATCCTATCATTTCAGAGTTCTAATATGTCTTTCCAGAGAAATTTCCAGGACTACCTCCGGACAGAGACTTAGAATTCTCGATTGAGTTGACACTGGGAGCAGCACCCATACCGTCGCATGTTTATAGATTGGCAATGAAGGAGATGGATGAGATGATGGCACAGTTGAAAGAATTAGAGGAGAAAGGCTTCATCCGGCCAAGTGCATCACCCTGGGGAGCACCAGTATTGTTTGTACCAAAGAAGGATGGGTTAGTGCTTATGTGCATCGACTACAGAGCCTTAAATGTTGTGACTGTAAAGAATAAGTACCTGTTGCCGTGCATTGATGACTTATTTGATCAGCTTAGTGGAGCTAAGGTGTTCTCGAAGATAGACTTAAGATCGGGATATCACCAGGTTAAGGTGCGAAAGCAGGACATTCCGGAGACTGCATTCAGGATAAGATATGGACACTACAAGTTTTTAGTCATGCCATTTGGATTGACCAATGCTCCAGCTGTCTTTATAGACTTGATGAATCGAGTCTTCCATCAGTATTTAGACCAGTTCGTGGTTGTCTTCATAGATGACATACTTGTCTATTCGAAGAGCCATGAGGAGCATGAGAAGCACCTATGGATTGTTCTAGAGACCTTGAGGAAAGAGCAGTTATTTACGAAGCTTAATAAATATACGTTCTTCTTTGACATGGTCTCTTTTCTTGGGCATATCATCATGGAAGATGGTATTTTTGTTGATCCAGAGAAAATCTCGGCAGTTGAGACATGACCCGTTCCTAAATCTGCATCGGAGGTGAGGAGTTTTCTTGTAATTACGGGATATTATTGATGGGTCGTAGAGAACTTCTCAAGGATAGCAACGCCTATGACTCGATTGACGTGCAAGGACCAAGATTTTATATGGACTGACGAGTATCAAGACGCTTTTAAGGAGTTGAAGAAGCGACTGACCACAGTGTCAATATTGACTATTCTATCAGGATCAGGAGGTTATGTGATTTACAGTAATACATCAGGAAAAGGCTTGGGATGCGTATTGATGCAGCATGGAAAGGTGATTGCATATGCATCTAGATAGTTGCGAGTACAAAAGAAGAATTATCCAACTAATGACTTGGATCTTGCAGCCGTTGTTTTTGCTCTGAAGCTATGGAGACATTACTTATATGGGGAATGAGTGAAGATCTATACCGACCACAAAAGCCTCTAGTATATCTTCACGCAGAAGGAGTTGAATATGAGGCAACGCCGGTGGCTTGAGTTGATGAAGGACTTCAAGATAGAGCTGCATTATCATCCAGGTAAGGCTAACGTAGTAACAGATGCATTAAGCCGAAAGCCTGCAGCATACTTCTTGACGACATAGCCGAAGTTACTGGAGGACTTGGAAGAGCTTGGCATAGAAGTTGTATTACCCGGAGTAGACGGAACACTAGCCAACTTACAAGTACATTCATCACTAGTAGAGAGGATCAAGACAGCTTTGCCTACGGATGCCAGATTTAGGAGGTTGAGAGAGAGGACAGAGGATGGAGAGCAGACCGGATTGCACATTCATTATGACGGGACATTATAATGTGGTGATCGTCTATATGTTCCCAATGGAGATATTCGACAGGAGCAGATGGCAGAAGCTAATAGTTTGATATATTATATTTATCCTGGAGGCACCAAGATGTACCGTGACTTGCAAGATCACTTTTGGTGGCATGGGATGAAAAGGGAGATATCTTTCTTTGTGGCCAAATATCGAGTATGTCAGCAGGTCAAGGTCAAATATCAGAGGACAACAGGGCTACTGCGACCACTTTCGATTCCTGAGTGGAAGTGAGAGCACATCACTATGGACTTTGTTACGGGCTTACCGAGGAGTCCAAGTAGGCGAGATATTATTTGGGTAATCATGGATCGAATCACCAAGTCCGCGCATTTTTTGCCTTTTCGAGTTGGCCAGTCTACAGAAGCTTTGGCTGATTTATACATGAGGCAGATCGTGAGGTTATACGATGTTTCGGTCAGCATTGTGTCAGACATGGATTCATATTTTATATCTCACTTTTGGAGAAGCATGCAGGAGAGTCTTGGGACTCGTCTGAAGTTCAGTACGTCTTATCACCCGCAGAAGATGGACAGTCAGGGCGTCTTATTCAGATACTGGAGGATATATTGAGGGCTTGTATGTTAGACTTTGGAGGATCATTGGAGGACCACCTACATCTTGTGGAGTTTTATTACAATAATAGCTATCAAGCGAGCATCCAGATGGCTCCGTTTGAAGCATTATATGGAATAAAGTGTAGGTCTTTCGTATCTTGGAGTGACATGGAAGAACGTTAGATATTAGGACCAGAATTGATAGTCAGCACTGTAGAGACAGTAAAGAAGATACAAGGGCACTTACGAGCAGTGCAAGACAGGCAGAATCAGTAGGCAGATCTTCACCGTCGTCCCTTGGAGTTTAAAGAAGGCGATCATGTCTTCTTGAGGATATTACCTACTAGAGGTACTATTCCCTTAGGAGAACGTGGCAAGTTGAGTCCAAGGTATATTGGACCATTGGACGTGCTAGAGTGAGTGGGAGAAGTGGCGTATCGACTGGCACTACCACCTTCACACAAGGGAGTGCATGATATATTCTACGTGTCGTAACTCAGGCAATATGTCGCAGATAGCAGTCATGTTCTCGACCACTCCGAGATCACCATTGGGCCGAGCTTGTCATACCAAGAGTAACCCATTGAGATTCTTGATCGTCGAGAGAAGGTGTTGAGGAATCAGTTTATTTCCTTGGTCGGCGTAGCATGGAGACATCACTCACTAGGAGAATCAACTTAGGAGCGCGAGGATGACATGCGCAAACGTTTTCCATATCTGTTCCAAGAGAAAGGTATGATTTACTTGGTTCTTTTCATACTGCATAATTTTTATTTCCTACCATGGGTTAGTTTTAATTTCGAGTATGAAATTTCTTTAAGTGAGGTAGAATGTAACCACCGTAAATTTTTTAATTAATAAAATAATATATGTATATATAAATACGTGGTTTTGTAAGAATAGTGATACGTGAGGGTGGCCCCTACTACATTAGTATATTAGAAATTAGGTTTTTTTGTAATAAATAAAATAATTTTGGTATTATAGAATAATAATAATAATAATAATTCTACTGTTAATAATAAATAAAGTAAATAAATATAATATAATAATAAATAAGTCAGTTGTTAAAAAGAATATATAAAGTAAAAGTAATATAAATAAAGAAAGTATTCATAAAGTAAAGAAAATAAAAATAAATAAAAAAATAAGAGCACTTGCTAGTGCTACTAACAAAAGTAGCAGCAGCATAGACCTTTCGCCCCCACCCCTTAAACGCGGAATACAACAACATACCAACCCGACCCATAACTTCCTTCAATCGAGATATATATACCTAACCTACTTTTTGATCTCGGAGCCGCGACCTATCTTCCCCACCACTGTCGACCCTCGACCGCCTCCCAACGCTGTCGTTGTCGACCGCCTGGATGCCACTTCGCTGCAGTTGATCGCCGCGAACTAGTCTTTCCGATTAACTCGACCAAGGTACCTACCTTCGACAGCAGATTTCTCTCTCTATGCATGGTTAATTTTTGATTTGTAAACTACTATGCATAGACCACATGATTTAGTTTATAATTGTGTAAATTCTTAGAATGGAATCTGATTAAATCGAGATGATAATTCCACTCCAAAAATCGGAAAAACTACTTTTATATGAATATACATATTTGACAGAATTTATAATCAAGAACTCTGTTTTGGAAGGCAGATTTCTCCCAATCCGTTCAATAAAAATTCAAAATTCTTTTTCTAACACAGATTTTATATAACCATGATCGTAACAAAGTAATTACTTTAGAAAATCATACACTAATTGCTGATGAAAAACTGTATCCAATAACCCGAAAAACATGCTTTAAAAATATTCAAAATTTGTGATACAGAGTGCGTCCCGACAAACCGGACCACCACATCACGTACCAGTTGTTCCTAATGGTGCGTATGGTATACCCTAACGTGCGGACTTTCGCATAAGTTAATTCTGACGTGTGTGCGCGTCGGAATCAACGCGTATCCGTAAAAAGTTTTCCGTATCCGTGTTTTACAAAATTCCTAATTACTTTGTGCACGCTCATCAGAATGCGAGGAAACTTGCGCCATTGGACTTATTGTATCACGCTAGTCCTGTGAGTCAAGTTTTAAGCAATTCTGAGATAGTTGACCGAGCCGCCTATTTGTGGGGCCCACAGGTTGACTTGAAGCGTAAAATTTTGATCGGCTCACTGAAATCCAAAACTGGACATACCATTGAGTTTTTATCGACGTTTAAAATTTGTTTAACCTATAATTTGTCTAATTTAGAGACTTTTACTTTTGGCACGCTTTTCGATGTAAAGTGGGCCATACTTGGACCCCGCTTTGACCCAAAATTACTGTTTTGTCCCTGTATCCAAATTGGATGAAAGGGTAGCATTTTTTAGATATCTCCCTGATTTTGGGAATTTTGGTGATGTTTATTTCATCATCCAGAGACGTTCAGTCGAAAGTAGTGGGTTCTGATACTTTGTACTTGACACCTAGACGTTTACATTACGCACCTTTCCTTCTAGACAAGTATACCATGCCATTGTACTATGATTTACATTCCATTGGTGCATTTATTTTATTTCTTTTATTTAGTTCATATATTTTAACTGTTACATAAACTGCGCGTCCAAGAACAACTTGGGTGCAAAGATGGTGGTTCATATTTTGTCTTATTATATATTATGTATGTTGACCTAGTTTTACGAGACCATCCCATTATTATGAGGCATTCTTATATTTTATTGGCCATAACAAAGTTATTACATGAGTGTGAGTCTCATTTAGGACACGTACTTGCGTGACGGGCTGGCCACATGTGCGTTTAGGATGTGCGACAGATAGGGATAACTGTTGATAGAATTGCATGATTAGAAGCCTTGGCAGTCATTAGATATGTCATCGTGTCATGGGTATGATACGAATAGAGCATGGGGTGGGAAGAATAACAAGTAAGGCATTTGTGCTCCTTTGTACTTTTCCTTATGTAACCCGTTCGCTCCACCGGAGATGCATGGTCAGATGGCCCTTATATTATATATCTACCGGCGGCCTCTGATATTCAAAAGACCTAATGCTTTTTAGGCCCCTGATTCTCTGAGAGAATCATGCCAATCCCATTTTTAGCCAGATAGCCCACGTAATGAAAATATGTTCTCAAAGTGCATTCACATAGACGGTTAGGCGACCCTTGGATTTTTATTTTTAGTACTTTATTGACATGTTGTTTCTGTATCTTGTTACGTCCCTCTGATAACTTGGTCCACTTATAGGTGTAGACGGATAGGATTATTCGCAGGAGTACAGACCCGAACCTGATGCTTCATACCAGATTGAGGAGGTCTTACCTTCGGAGTACCACTGATTCTTCGCAGTTGATGGATATTTTATTTCCTATTCTTTTGTTGACATTTATCTTATATTGAGTTTTGATCTTTTCTCTCATTTAGTTTTTGGTATAGTCGACTGGCAGTGGAATTATTTCCACCCGACTATCATTCTTTGATACTTCATATTTTAGATTCAGTTATTTATTTCATATTTCTTTATTTGTACTGTAGATGAGATATAGATTGAGTGTGACTTGTGTCAACAGAATATTACCACTTATGGATTTGATATTCATATATAGCGTACGTATGTGTTACGATCTTCAAACACATTGGAGTTGTCGTATACATATGGCTGGCTTGTTACGTATTCCTATTCCTACGTATTCTGGGACTGGGGCATGACAATTCGGACTATCTGCAAGACTCTGTGGCTTAGCAATTTCTTCGCTTGTTTGTATCATGGCCTTACACGGGGAAAGCTTGTGTTCGCGCGATATCACGTCCTAATGGAAATGATCCTCTTAAAGGAGCGGTAGCACGGTGATTCATGCCTAGCAGGGATGACCGTTCCTGTGGAAGATCGGGACATGACATATTGGTATCAGAGTATGGCTTTACGTCCTTGGACTTCGTATCGATTATCTTAATTTTTTTAAAGCTCATTCATTGGTTATGTACATACGCTCTCTCTTAATGTCCCAACGGGATGTTCCATATAATGAGTCTAAATATATTTGAAGGTGCATGTGACTGATATGATTGGTTAATCAAGATAGTAATACGAAGGCCTTTGTGCCGAACTGTGACGGACTTCGTAGGAATAGACTCGTGTTTAAAATTTGCAAGTTACGTGCAAAACAGAATAACCTTAACCTAATGCTAGTGGGTTTGCGTACGAGGCAAGAAGATCGTTCGAAAGGGATAACTATGCACACAGCCTTTCGGCTAAGTTGTGTTGAGTATTGCGCGTTAAGACCTTGGTGCTAGAGAGTTTGAAAGCGAGATTGGAATATCGTTAGGATAAGATAAGTCAGACTTAGAATGGCTATCAATAGAAATATTATGGTACTATCGCTAAAGTGAATCGAGGGAGTCGTGCTTGGGTTTCGACATATAGTTTGGATGATTATTCGTATCAATAAGTTATGATTCAAAATATAGTTTGTATGGATTACTAACGATAGAGGAATATATTAGACAAAGATTTATTGAGGCAACGTATAGGGATCGCGTTGGAGATTTAAGGAATGAATTGGATATGTGAGTGATGCGAACGCAATTAAGGATTTAATTGGATGAATCAATTCATGAGTGGTGTATGCAATAGCTCAGGAACGAATAAGCGATTTGAAGATTCGTACAGTATAGCTCGAAGCCTGAGTGGTGTATTGATCGTCTTAGAAATATTCGAGCGAATAGAGAATTTTGGGATAGCAAACGAGTCTAGCAGGAAACGATGTAATTGTGTGAAGCCTTAGTATAAGTAATGCCTAGCAAGTAAGCGAATTCGAAGGAAACATGCAAGATTTGATTCGAACGAGTTAGAATGTGTTAAACAAGTGATAAGGCTTATATCGAATAGGGATTCAAGGTAATGGAATCAATATCTTGGTCAAAAAACTTGGTGGATCATACGTACAATTTTTAATTGAATAAAATATATTAAAATTCGAGTTTGAGATAGAATAATCGAGGATGCAATTGAAGTTATCACGATTAGAACGATGACGCAAACGAAAAATAGCACGCATCAAAAATTTGGATTTGAGTAAGATATCGCTCGATAGAGTTTAGCTTGAGTAGGAATGTTATGGTTTCGAATTTGGAAGACTTGATATGATATCGATAGTGAGAAGATAGCACAGATTGATACAAGTTGACAATTTTATGGTTTAAAGATTGAGATAAGAGATAACGAGATTGAACTTGAGCTGTAAGAATGATCCTGAATCAATTTTGAAAGATATCACTCGACATCAGGCCCACATGAGAACAATTATCTCGTGGGAGCGTTGGCATAGTAATTCCACATCCAGCGGATATGATCGAACTCGCGGAAGATCAAGGTCCAATAATGTTCGATGATTATTCAGACAAACTCGATGAAATAGAACGTATCAAAAATAAATAGACTTTATCTAGAGGATTTGAAATTAGTTGTTTGAGGAATGCTTGAAATAGACTACGGATTAATCGAACAATAACATTGAAGTTGGATAATTTGGTTAATCAAAATATGATCATGACATAAATGGTTATTAGATGAACATGACTTGGTCAATATATAACTTGGATGAACGAAGTGTACTGATAACGTTTGACGTTCTTGTCTTGTGCGAGCACAACTCCTTACTTGCACATGCATCACGCTCGATTGAGGACGATTATCCCGCGAGATTATTGGCATAGTGAGATAACGTCCAACGGGGATTATCGAACTTGCGGAAGATGGGAGCGTAACAATTGAAGGATTATCTTGACTTATGGTTCGACATGATAAGCTGAGTTTGAGGATACAAGTGAATCAAAAGTATTTCGATAAGGAGTTAATCTAGAATGTGAAGTAAGTTATACTTGATGGTTTCGTGAACGAATAGTTGAATCATGTTGGATGACTTAGAGTTTATGATTGATATCGATGATTAGAAATTTAATCATGACTGGTGGTCTAGACTTAGAAAAATTGAATATGTGGATTCTATCCAAACGTATTCGAGGAGATAGACTATAGGAGTCGTTAGGTTTGATGTGCGACATGGATATATCATTGATTCAGTTGAATGAACGTATAACAAACTCAGATCCTGTGCAACAAACATGTTGATGTGGATAGTATGATCTCTGCTCGATGTTTAGAAGCCTAAATAAAATAATCTTGGGTAGAATATCTCGTACGAAAGAACAATGGTTTGACCTTAGGAATTAGGGCGAGTATCATACAACGAATTTCAACGATGAGAATCATGAAATTATAATATACCTATGACCTTGTGAGCTGACCTAGCGGTTAGACAAACGATCCTATGTCGAATGAAAGAACTTGTGCGACCGAATTTAGATTATTGCTTGAGCAAGCCATAAAACTGGGGCTGCAAGACTAGAGTTAGGCTTGGAACGATAAGTATACGTTGTGTTTAACATGAGCAGATTGGATGATAGGACTTGGACGCTAGTTGGTCGGTCGGATAGATCATGCTTGACGGTTGTACAATGCTGGATTTGAAGAGACTGAAAATTACTTAAATTTTGATTGATCCTGTTTGAGGTATTATTATGATTCATAAGTCTTGAACCCTTGAAATTTTTGTGAGGTGCTTGTCCGTCTTCGCTATCGCTAAGTTGGTTGAAATGCATATATTTGGGGGGACGCCTTGAACGTGTACACGATCCAAGACTCAGTGATATGTTGAACTCGAATGCAAAGACTCCACTATCGCTAAGTTGGTTGACATACATATTTTTGGGGGACGCCTTAAATATGTGCACGATCCAGACTCCGTGATATGCTGAACTCGAATGTTAGTGCAAGTAAATATGTTAGATTCACGTGGACGACAATAATAATTTGATTAATTTGGCCCTAACCTAAGACCTTCGTGTGCAACAGATTAGAACATAACCCGTGTGTGAGTAGTGCAACCCTGCGCTAAGGCCCAATAGAGACTGAGTCAGAGAATACGACGTTCGAGTAAATATAGCCAGTTCAGATTGAGTGCTAGAGTCATTCAATGAGACAGACCCAGCACACATGCGACATAGAATGAGAAAACAAGTAGGAAGTTGTGTTCAAACGGGTCTAGTGATGCGGAGAGATATGCTTGAGATATATATGGTAGTGTGTGAAAGAACGTATTCTGCTCAGGTAGTCTCGAGGATAAGACTTGTTATGAGTGGTGTATAATATATCGACTGGTTCCGCTCAAGCAAAGAGCCTATTCAAACGATGCAAGTGCGATGACCCGTCCCGCTTTTCTTAGTGAGAAGATTCGCTTGATGTCATGCCTCAGTCCCAAAATAATTAGGACTAGGAATACGTGAGCATAACATGCCGTATGTATATGGCAACTCCAATATATGGAAACCATAACACATACATACGTTGTGTTATGAATAATAATTCACAAGTGGTATATAATGACAAGTCACAGGCAATACTAATCTCATCCATAAAATTAAATATAAATAAATAACCAAATATGACAATGAACCAAATATGAAATAGTCGAGAAGAAATAATAGTTGGGTGGAGACAAATCCACAACCAGACTAGAGTAAGTGTAGAGTCCAACCTCTATAACAAAATAAAAGAAAGATAATACATCAACTAGATAATCAAATAGGCTCGAATGGAAAGACCTCATCAAAAAAAATAAAATAGTACTCGTATTCCTATGGATAGTCTTGATCGTCTATACCTGAAAAGGGACCAGGTCCTCAGAGGGACGTAACAAGATAAATAGAAGCATGCCGAACTTACAATAAATAAACAGCATCATGAAACTAATCAAGACTTTATCATACAAAGTTTAAAACTACGCTAATCATGGTGTATATATGAGAACAACTATAATTTTGTGAACTGCCAAAATAAAACGAGGTCAAACCACCATAGCCCTCAGCGAACTACAGTTGAACGAGTCAAACCATAGACCTTCGTGGCAACTAGGATAACAACATAACCCTATCCTTCATGGACACTAGGTTAAATAAAAATGAAATAAGGAAAAGCATTTCATACATGTATAATCGTTCTCCCCATCTCGTGGCTCGACCTCCAAAAATATGACAATGACTCAAGGGTAGTGCAAGTAAACAAGGGTGCCTATAACGACGTACGAGAGCAACAAGTCAAGAAACCAAGAGCCTAAGTATGTGTTCACAATAACTCTAAGACATATATCACAATATACATCTATGATATGAAATTAAAAGCAAAAACTAGCATCCGAAACTACCACTTAAACAAATAATAGTGCAATCAACTTAAGGGTAATATGGATAGGCAAGAAAACAAATAAACTGTTAAATATATGTACAAATTTGACAAGATATACTTGCAAAATAGAAATAGAGACGTGTATACATAGAAATAATGTTAATAATGTATGTAAATAAACTATACAAAGTTGGCAAGGAATCTTTCCTGCTATGAAAAATGAGGAAGTCATAACTCAAGACGACGTACGATCTATTCGCCATATAAATTAAACAAGTTAGATCTAAAAAAGTGGTTGGATATATTTTTTAGTCTAATCTATTTTAATTCTGAATAAAATAACCTAAAATACTAATTTAATTTGATGATATTTTAATTTTAAGACTAACTCTAGATTTTGGTTTAAAAAAAATTTAATTATACGAATTTGGGATCCGTGACACGTAAATCGAGACGTTCTATTGACCAAAACGTCAACCAACAAAAAACTAAGATTTTTGTGTAAAATTCTTTAGATTTCAGCCTAAATAATGCTGGAATCGACAATTGCACCAAATCTCGAACCAGTAAAGAATTATCGCCCATATGGCGCACAAATGACAGTTTTTGGTAGTTTTCTAGTTACTTCTAGTTTGCACGAATTTTTCATAATTGTAAATTATATTCAATTCTTAGAAAAATATAATTTATATTTTGTCATGTTATCTTTTTTAAACTTCAAACGGATCAAGATTCTGAGTTGGGGATCTCCCAGAATCTTGAAAACACCGAAACGTGTCAAATTTCGGACACCCTCATTCCACAAATTTTCTAGAAATATAGGTTCAGAATTTATGAAAATAAATTAGGTATTCAGAAACTATACCTCAAGACGGTTTTATTGCAAGAAACGAGGACGCATTTGGAGTCCAGACCTAGGAGATATGGATACGCGAAGTGAAAAATCCTAGAAAGCAATCTACCTCAGGCCTCTCTCTCTCTCTCTCTCTCTCTCTCTCTCTCTCTCCTAATATTAATTCGGTGGCATAATAACCTCGGGTTTTAATTCCCTATTTATAGGTAGAGGCTGTCAGTTGGAGCCCGCAGGCGCTAACTCTACGCTGACTATGCTACTGACTAGGTAATATAATTTTTAAATCCACAAAATATTTATTAATCGGGTTTTAACCTAAATAACTCCAAATAAATATGTAAAAATATCAGAAAAATTCAAAAAAAATAAAAAAAATTGTATAATACTATTATAAATCTTAAAAAAAATACTTGGGGCCATTTTATGCTCATAGACTTCTAAATTAAATTCCAAAAGTCCTAGAAAATTAGTTATTAGCCTATTTTAAAAACAAATAAATCCAAAATAATTTCTAGAAAATTATAAATAAATTCCATAAAATATATTTAAATATTTTAACCCTAAAATAAATATTTTGTAGGCAACAACATGCAAGTATGGTCTCACAGTAAATCATGGAAGCCCTAAAAAATTATGTTTTCTATGTTTTAATTTTCCAAAAATTCTAGAAAAATCCAAGGAATTCTAAAATAGCCTGAAAATAATTCTAAGTAAGTATTTATATAAGTAATTAAGTCGTAGAAGTTATTTTCTAATTAACCAAAAAATAGCCAAAAAAATCCAATAATTTAATAAAAATATAAAAAATAAAAATTAGGGAGTTTACAATTGAGGCAAAGGAATCCAAACATAGCCTTCAGGAGTTCAGACTTAGAATTTCAAATATGTGCTTGGAGTATCGCTCGGCCGAGGAGAATAATCGCTAAGGTGGGTGGCTACGATGAACCTGTTTTTGCTTAGCCTGCACACTTAAAAATATGGACGATATATGCTAGTCGCTACGCGAATCACCCCTTGCATGCTAATAAAGAATATAACCCACCTAGCTAAGGGGATAATCTCATCTTGTATTGCTTATGTAGAACATAAAAATGAAACTTGGATTATAGATGGTTCCTCGCACTGCCCCTTAGACCGTGTTAGTGTAACGGCTTATATTTCTAGTCGAGTATGCTGAAGTTTTCTTATAATGCTTATGTTTCATACTGATGCAATGCTTGCCTGCTTTACGTGCTAACTAATTTTTGCTCGTCTCATTTCAATGCTTGTCACATAGTTTTATGCCACGATCAAGTAACATCATACATGTCTTGCTTCATTTAGTTTAGGCAAGAAGACTATAAAAATAGTCATTTTTGAGCCAAGTAACGAAAACATAAAAAGGCTTCTGGGCCATAAGGTCGCGAATGAGGTTTCCTGTACCGGGAACTACATAATGAAATATTGAAAGATGTGACAAAAAAGTAATAGAATTATCAAGTATATGAACTGAATTGCACTGATAAGTAATGTAGAACAAGAATCGCTCGGGATGGCTCGTAGCGGGCTCTTACCGCGCTATCACCATCGTCGTTCCGGGTGGCTTATAGCAGGCTCGCATCACATTACTACCATCGTCGTACAGGTTGGCTCGTAGCGGGCTCATGTCCTGCTACCATCATTGTTGTTTAAGAACAAGAAGTGAAAAGGCAAGTGAACAATAATAAATAAAAGAGACTTGTATCATCGCGGACAACTTGTGCACAAGGTTTTTGGTTTTTGGTTCCTGTGAATGGTGCTCCGGGGCATCGGGGCCGCGTCGACTGAGGCTGGAACCTGGGTAGTCTGCTAGCAACATCAGCACAGGGGACTAGGACGCTTGTAACTGGGCTCGCTACCCATGCTGCAACGATCGTCGTCCGCCCGGACTACTTTCCACAATGGCTTGTAGGCCAACAATTTCTATTCATATAGATTAAGTTAAGCTCAACTACGATAATCCGCATGTGAGTCATCGTATTAAAATAAGTTATCTGAATATAACACACTTGAACGACCTGAGTATCATGTATTTGAACAATCGAAGTAGCAAAGTAAACTGAGTATCACATATCTAAGTATATCGTGCACCTGAATCAGAATCTGCTCATCAAACTTGTGCTGGCTTACGCGATTCCTTGGATTTCATATATATATTTGTGCTTGTTTTAACTTTGTTTTATATTTAGATAGGGAAGGACGAATGCTAAGTTGGTAAGTCTCGTCGTGTTACTCTTATATTACACGGCGTAGTGCCATACGAGTTAGGATGTACATTATGCTATAAAATTGATCCTAAGGAAAGACTAGTAAAAAAACTTAATAGATGGTGCATGGAACTAATATAACATTTTTGGATTTATCGAGAGAGCGAGAAGCCTCCCCACCAGTGCATTCATGTACTGATAACCCACCAGATTGCTTGTAGGGTACGAGAGAACCTCACTCTGTGCGAAGTATCCCCTTGTATGCGCTAAGGCGTGGAGTTCACCCTAACGCCTTAGAGTGTTGCGTTTGGGGCTGAAGCACATATACAGGACATAATATTAAAACATCAGTTATGTATCATTCCTTGCTGTAGCCACTTGGTACACTTTTATCATTTTAAGAGAGAGAGAGCTTGAGCGACTTGTAATCTCGGCCTAGCGCTGCTTGTAATATTTCTTGATTATCAATAAAGAGCTTGTTTATGTTTCATACTTGTGTTCATTCAATATAATCTCGGCCTAGCGCTGCTTGTGCTTGTTCGGCATCACGTCCTGATAGGAACGATCGTCTTGCGGGAGTGCTGGCGCGATTCGTGCCTAACGAGAACGATCGATCCTACGGGAGATCGAGATATGTCAGTCTCAGCCTCGATTCAAAAAGTAGCACTGATTTTTAATGTAACTTGGAAACCTCTAAAAAATAAGCCATCTAAGTCATTTGTGTATCCTCCATTAATTATTCTTCCATTAATTATTGAAAAATTATGGAAAAATTAAATTTAAAAACTAACTTTATCTCAAAATTACATAAGAAACTAATTAAAAAATAACTAATTAAAAATAATTTAAAAATTAAGTCGTTTATATATATATATATTATAATTACAAATTAATTTTGTATATATACAAATAAATGTATAAAAATAAATATATAAAAATTAGTTAAATATAATTATAAATTCTCTCTTTAACTGCCATTAAACCATTCTAAAAAAACTATCACTAAACCCAAAAGTAATATATATACAAATTAATTTGGGGTATTTTGGGTATATCAGGATATTTTTTAAATCTGGCCTCTAACGTTCATTTGGAACGAAAAATAGGCGGGTCGGAGTCATTTGATCAAAATATCAAACTATTTGTTGTCAAATTGGGCAAAAAAACTTTGGGGTCTTATTTTACGAAAGTTGGTAATCTAATGAGGGTTTTTTTGCACTTTATCCGTGATTGATGTGTAGTTTGCGTTCTTTAGTTTGGTAGGTGAGAGGATTTTTTGTTCTTGGATGGATTAAGTTTTCTTGTATGTGTGATTAATTAGAAGTATATAAAACTAACTGATAAAAGAAAAGTGTGGTAATTATATGGATCTTACTGGGGATTAATGTAATACATCAAAAGTTTCACAAGTAATAAATTGGTCCGAAAGAAAACCAAATTGAGCTCATTAGAAGTGAAACCAGCATTGGAATGATCAAGAAAATTGACAATAAGGTTTGACAACTAATACCTAGAAAATTAAAAATTGTGACCCAATGACTAATCCAGTAGACTGCCCCCACTCTCTATTTGCGTGTATAAAGCAAGGTTCAAAGTATCAGTATCGAAATCGGTATCGAACCATTTCTATGAGTTTCGGGATCGGCGGTATACGTAGTATCGACAGTTTTTGGAGTATTGGATTTTTTTGTATCGAAAAACAAATAACTATTAGTAAATTATTAACATTTTAGAAAATATATTTCATATATTTAGGTATAATTTTAATTATTTCCAGTGTTGTTGCTTAGTATTTTTGAAATTGAATGAAATAGTTGTCACCCTCCAATGTATTTACATGTGATATATAAGTTTTACTCTTTTATAAGCTTTAATAACCTTACTATGCTCTACACCCTTGCTAATTATTTTAATCATATTAACCAAGTAATCAATTTAGTTTGCGTATTAAGTTGGAGTGTTATATGTCATTCTAAAGCATAAGGGGTTCTAGGGTGTGTAAAAAAATTTAATTGGATTAAAATTTAAGTTGGGGGGTTGCTCTTTCAATGGAGTCGCTAGCATTTTCTAGGTTTAGAATTTGACCGGAGCATCAAATTTTTTGGTATCGGAAACAAATAACTATTATTATATTATTAACATTTTAGAAAATATATTTTATACTTTGGGCATGATTTTAAGTATTTTTTGTTTTATTTCTTAGTATTTTTGAAATCGAATGAAATAGTAGTCACCCTTGTCGATTAATTTATATGCGATAGATAAGTTTTCCTCTTTCATATGCTTTTACAACCTTGCTATGCTTTTACACCCTTGCTACTTGGTCTTTTGTAACCTCCGATTTCCAATTTCCGAAATAATTAGATTTTTAATTTATTTTAAATACCAAATTTATAAAATATTTCTCCTTGAATTCTTGTATTTGATTTTGAGCAATGTTTGATTTAGAAGGTAATTTAAAATCTTTTATAAAAATCATTTTTCCTAAATGTCGATGTATTATAAAATAAATAATAATAATAATATATATATTTCTCTAGCTTCAAATATTTATTGACTTGAAATCATAAAATTATTTATTTGATAAAATTAATTAAAGGACTAGTTGTTTTCTTCATAATAATTTTTTTAAATTCATTTGGGATAGTAAATAAATAAATTACATACTTTCTAAGATTTTGAAATATGAGTTTAATTAGTAGCTAATTAATCAGTTAGCCTTGGAAGCCTCTTAAAATTTTACTTAAATTATAATACTTTTCTATTAAATTTATAAGTTTACCATCTTCCATTTACACCCTCATTTTTCTCACATGAAGAACTTATTCATGTATAATCTGGACCATTCACTATTTGGGCCAATCCTCACCCTTTATCCCACAACTCTCTCCCTATTTAAAATCTCTCATCACCATTCCCAAGAAACCCTAGCTAGCCCTCACAAATTCCCACAAGCCAACAAGCCATCACCATTGATTTTGTGTGCTCGTGTCCGTGTGTCCAGCATTACCGTGTCAGTCGTGTTGGCCTCGGGTCCGACCCCGGGTGTCCCATCATATCCATTCATTTCCTGTGTCCGGTTACAACATTACAAACAGATTTTCGTGTCCGACACACCCTGACACATCCACCTCCACCACAGCAAACATCGAATCCCCGTGTCCAGCCCCGGACACGTCCACCCCCACACCACACAACATCGAATACCCGTGTCCAGCCTCGGACACGACCCACCCGACTCGTACAAATCCTAAACCTAACCTAGATCTCGACCGCCGATGGCCGCCGCGTCTCCCCTCCACGTCGTCGAGCTCCGCTGCCGGGTCGAGCTCGAAGATCCACCGCTCTCGAGTTCCACGCTGCCGCCTCAGATCCGGAGCCGACGCCCTCGTCGAGTCGACCGCCGCCTCGGATCCGCCTCGAGCCGAGCTACGCCGCCGTTCTCGAAGATCCGCCGCCTCAAGCCGAGACCTCACCGCGCCGACGCCCTGCCCGGCCTGACCCCGGCGGACTTCCCCGCGCCGACGCCGGAAAACCACCATCGTGAGCCAATTTCCTTCTTTCCTCTTTCCTTTCTTCAGTTCTGCAATTTTTTGAGTCATATGTGATTAGTTAATTTATCAGTTGAATTAAGTTATATGTGATTAGTTAATTATTTTATTAATCAGATTAATTAATTTATCAATTAGTTAATTTATATTTGTTAGTTTAGTTAATTAAATTATAATCAGTAGTTAATTTATTAATCAGAAATTAATTATTAATCAATTAGTTTAGTAATATTTATTTAGTTTAGTTTTATTTAGTTTAGTTATGTAAATTATAAGGGTTTGTGATTATGTAAAAAAATATAATAATTTTGGGGTTTATATTGTTAATTAAAAATATAGTTTCAATAATAAAATTAGTTCAAAATTTGTTTATTTGGATCGGTGACCGATTTTACTATAAAATAAAAATATATTGGCTTTTACGTAAATTCTAGATTTTTATAAATAAACTTTTTATTGTAATTATTGTTCAAAATAAATTTGAAATGATTTTTATTAAATTAAGGTGTTGCCTTAATAACAACGACCCTTCTCTTATTAGCCTGGAATCCTTATCTTGGTTTTCGTGCCGAACTCCGATCTTGGACTTCTTTATATAGATTCTAGCTATTTGGACTGCTCCAGACCCATTGGAACTAACTGCTATTTTATTTGGGATCACCTTGAGGAGGGTGGCATTATACACATTCTTTGATTAGTTATATATATATATATAATGTTGATTGATATATATATATATATGCAAATACGTATTTTGGTATATAAAATATAATAGTATACGTACTATTTTGATATATATATATATATCTCCTTATTGTTCAATTGGTATAGTATAATATGTATATGTGTATTTCCTTTAATATATATGTAGGTATTTTGGTATAAAAATATATAATGTTTAGTATATGTATATATTTTGTATATATATATGTACTTAATATATTTTTAAATATGTATAATTAGTATAAATGTATATATATATATCTTGTACATACAATTAATGTATTGTATTTGTATTTAATGTGATGTACTAGTATTAGTATATATTTTAATAATAACATTGACAATATATATATATATATATATATATATATTTTTAAAAATGTATTGTTAGCATATGTATGAGTATACATATATAATGTTCAACTAGTATAAATCAGATATGTATTTAAAAGGCATATATATATATATATATTGTAAATAAATTTAAATTGGTGCATGTATAATTATTGTAAGTATTAATAAGTGTAATGTGTTTTACGTATCCCTACTAGGTGATCCTAGGTGACCGGTATCATACCTAGAGAAGTCCCGAACTCAGTATTTTTTAGACTGTGTTAGTGTAGCATCTGATGCAATGTGGTTTTGCTTGTGATATGTTATAGGACTGTTGGTTTACCCAGGGAATACTCTGGAACAGGACATCAATAATTACCAGCTAAGGACCCAAGGCGAGTACATTCTCTGATTAGTTTCTAAT
Organism: Iris macrosiphon; assembly: GCA_036927795.1. Classification (NCBI taxonomy): domain Eukaryota; kingdom Viridiplantae; phylum Streptophyta; class Magnoliopsida; order Asparagales; family Iridaceae; genus Iris; species Iris macrosiphon. The sequence continues at coordinate 134,725,149 of JAYESA010000006.1, forward strand.
TTATGATATCTCCTATGTTTACTGTATCTAGTGTAAATATCCATGCTCTTGACACGCTGGTTACACGGATCTCGTCATAAGATGTTATTCCTTATTCATGGTGTAGCTTGTACAAGACTCGTTTCCTTGTTATCTTGTGCATGTACAGACACTGATTCCCGGGGAGACTTGCTACCACCCTAGGGAATCCCGTGCCATAGCGTACCATGATTGGATCCACTATACCAGTCGGAGGTGGGGAGTATTTTAGTGTAGATATGTGATCATACCCAACTTTTCATGCATCATAGCTCACCCCACATCTCACGTCGGGTGCGGCCTGACCATCTCCATGCTTTATAGCTGTTACGTGTGATTAGCCTGACCTCTACATGCATCATAGCTAACCAACGGTTAGCCTGACCTTACATGAATCATAGCTAATCACATGTAACCAGTCTGATCAAGTTCCCAAGCCGATCACATGTTAAAGCTAGTACTCACACACTTAGTCATAGGTTCTTGCTCATGGACATATTGTTTCTTCTCCTGCATTTACTTACAGTATTTCCAGCATTTCTTTTATTTCTCGTACCTATACATGCTTCTGATATATTTCTATCTAGAACTGCTACATAGTTTATATCATTAATATAGAACTGCTATTTAGAGATGTACTTTGCTCCTTCCTGACTGGAAAATATTTTTCCAGACTGTGACCTTAGTAGACTGGTTTCTGACACACTTGGGGATTGGAAGTTAATGATTGTAGGTATGATTATCTTGTCGTTAGACTTGTCTTGTATTTCTTGCTTGCCTTGATATCTCATCGTGCTTTAGTTTATGTGATTGAGTATTTCTAGCATTATTCTATGATATCCACGTCTTCTTATGGAGTTGGGTATTCACGTGAGTATGAGTAGATAGTTACATGACCTAGACAGCGTTCTACCGCCGATGCTGTGGCGTAGGCTGGACGTACCCACGCACTCGTGCCCTAAACCGGGTGCGGGTCGTGACATCTTTTTTATTCAAATTGGCGACCAATTTGGTCTTTTATATAGGTAAGTTTTCTTCTATAGTAGATTATACATAAGTACCTATATACCCTTACTATGCTTTTACAACTTCACTGTAGATAAGTTTTCTTTATAGTTTAATGTTACATAAGTACTCATAGTATACACTAGTCCAAGGTTCAACGTATCGGTATCGAAATTGGTATCGATTGGTCTTTTATATAGGTAAGTTTTCTTCTATAGTAGATTATACATAAGTACCTATATACCCTTACTATGCTTTTACAACTTCACTGTAGATAAGTTTTCTTTATAGTTTTATGTTACATAAGTACTCATAGTATACACTAGTCCAAGGTTCAACGTATCGGTATCGAAATTGGTATCAGACCATTACTATGAGTATCGGGATCGATGGTATCGGTAATATCGGCGGTATCGGATCGGAGTATCGAATATTTTGGTATAAAAAAATAACTATAGTAAATTATTAACATTTTATAAAATATAATTTTATACGTTATGCATTATTTTAAGTATTTCTAGTGTTATTTCTTAGTATTTTTAAAATTGAATGAAAATAGTAGTCACCCTTGTCGATTGAATTATATGCGATAGATAAGTTTTCCTCTTTCATATGATTTTACCTAGTATCATAACTAGGTACTCATAGTTTATTTTTATTTTTTCTTTTGACATGGTACATGCATAATCATTCATGTCTAAGAAAGCAATAAGTCGATACTTAGTTGACCGTACGTGGACGTACAATCGACGACATAAGAGCAGGATTAGTTTGACAGATAATTTCAAGGTGGACATTGAGGAATCTCTCAAATATGTTGGCCAACCTTATTTTATGGATGGATGGCTAATCAAGTGTCCTTGTGTCAAATGTAATAATATACCTTTCAAAGAGGTGGATCTCGTAAGGGAGCATCTCTATAAGAAGGGTTTTGTACAAAACTACAAAGAGTGGATGGCTTAAGGAGAACCTTTGTTTCCATAATATCAGGCCTCCTTCAATACGAAGGTGGAAGAGTCCACTCTCGGAGATCACAATAAACATCGGCAGTGTAACCAGGCACACGAGTTGGTATTTGATGCGGTCGGTCCTAGTTTTGATTTGGAGGATACGAATTCTGAGGTAAAGGAGTTCTACGATATGTTCAAGAATGCAAATAATTCTTTATACTCGGATTGTGATTCTTATTATGTCTTGTCGGTGGTGATGTGGCTGTTGAACCTTTAGTCTGATTTTAATATGTTGTAGGAATGCTTCGACCGAATAATTCAGTTTGTTAGAGAAGTATCGAAGTAGTTGCCAGGAAATTTTTACAAGTCGAAGATGATGTAGAAACTCGGATTAGGCTACGAAAAAATAGATTATTGTCAAAATGGTTGAATGTTGTACTACAAGAAGAACAATGATAAAGAAAGATATATTTTCTTTCACGATGATCGGTACAAGACAATTCGAGGAAAAGAAAAATTAATTGCCTGAGCAAGGTTGCGTCCCTACACTACTAAAATATTGAACATTAGCGATGAATGGTTGGTGACGGATGGTATCCGTTTCCTACTAGCGATGACACAGCGACATCCTGACGACCAATATGCATGAATAATGTAGCTAGGTTAGATTTATAGAAATTCTGACGCCTAGTCATCGCTAGATTGTCACCGGTTGGTGTAGTAGTACGCAGGAACAATACGGCAAACCTTGACGACGGTTAAGCGATGACTTCTCGATGTTGGTGACGGAATACGATGTTGCTGATTCGTCGCCACATTTAGTACCCTAGATTAAAAGAAAAGACAGCCGATCAAAATTTAACATTTCGATCGACCATTCTCTCTCCTCTCTCACTCAATTATCTCTCTCTCTCTTCTCTCTCTCTCTCTCTCTGTGTGATGCTTCCCTCTCCCCGGCGAGCTCCTCTCGTGGCCCCCTCTCTCCAGCGATCCCCTTCCTGTGGTCCCCTCTTTTCGGCGATCCCCTACCCGTACCCCCTATCTCCACTCGTCCACCCTTTTCTTCAGTCAACCCCTACCCATGCTCCCCTGTCCTACTCTAAGTTATCTCGATCGATCCTCCTCTCTTCGATTTTTATAGGTGTTATTTTTGTGACATTTGTGTTAGTTCATCTGTGACATACTCGACAGTTTATGAATTTAACGGATTTGTGAATTTATAAATTTGGGTTCTGTGGTTCTGTGACATACTCGACAGTTTCTCTGGGTTCTGTGGCTCTTTTGGTTGTTAGTGGTGGTGTTCTTGTTGTTGTCAATACGGAGGAAGGAGGACTGGACATAAGTAGAAAGAGAGGGAATGGAGATTTATAGTGTTATTTGAAGAGGAAATAAATCCTAAATAATAAAACTTGTCTGAAATTGTTATTACCGTATCATTTGGGATACGTGACAAATACTATGGTATGCATGGAAGCCTGCACATATAATCATCGACTATGTCCTAAGTAATTTTATAATTGGTCTTTACGACCTTGGGGGCTGACTTCAATAAGAAGCAAGAATAAACCCTAGAGATGACATGTCCCTTCCCAAAATATGTCCCTCATATATGCCATTCATCACATGATTCTCCTCTCAATGTGACCCTCCCCTCTATGTCCCTCCCCTCAGCAATGATGATACCACAACCCATCATTATATATATTATAGTATGAGATGGTATCGTAGCAATACTTTATGTGGGTTAATCTTAATTCTGCTATATCCTTTAGATACTACAATTGATAAGAACATATGCTACACTGATGAAAAAAAACTTAGATGATTCACACTAATGCATGCTAGAATAAATTTTGGGTAGTATTATGAGCCATCTTTCCCCACACTTGGCAATGATGATGCTATCTTATTCTGAGCCATTCATTTAATAGATTTTGAAAATCGTACCAATCCTGATACTCATAGGAATGGTCCGATACTGCTACTTTGAGCCTTATATATCCTTCTTTATTTATGCCCATATGCATTTAAAATGTTCATCTAATGTTTTATGTACATCTAATTATTTTTGTTTATTTTATCTTAAGATACAGAATTTTCCACATACACAAAGCGATGGATCGTTACTTGGTTGATCGTACATGGATGTACATGCGGCAACATGAGAGCATGATTGGTCTGAGTGACAATTTTAAGGTTGGCATTGAAGTATTTCTCAAGTATGCTACGAGCAAACTTGATTACATGGATGACCCAAAAATCAAGTGTCCATGTGCTCATTGTCGGAATAGATGTTACAAAGAAGTGGTGATTATGAGGAAGCATTTGACCCTTAAGGGTTTTATACGTGATTACGACCTGTGGGCATCGCAAGGTGAACTTTATGAGGAAAGTCAGTATGCTTTTGTTGTCGATATTTCTACGAATGTTGTCATCGATGATGAAGTAGACTATGTTAAATTTGGAGACCACAACTTGGTGCGAGATATGGTGTATGCTGTAGCCAGGCCTAATTTTAATCCGGATGATCCGAATCCTGATGCAAAGAAATTCTATAATATGTTTAAGGATGCAGATACTCATACATACCCTGGTTGTGAGACTCATTTTTTATTGTCGGTAGTGATGCTCTTGTTGAACGTAAATTTTGATTTCAACTTACCGCAAGCTTGCTATGATTGAATCCAACAATTAGTCAAAGATGTATTACCAAAAGAATCTAAAGAGCTTCCTAAAAATATCTACAAATCGAAGATGATAGTCTGACAACTCGGACTGGGGTACAAAAAATAGATTATTGTTGCAAGGGATGCATGTTGTACTATAAGGAGAATTAGAACAAAGAAAGATGCAGTTTACGTCACGAGGATCGTTACAAGCTAGTTCGTGGAAAAGGAAAGTCATATAGAATAAAATAACGTTCGTATAGGTGCATGCATTACTTGCTGATCACGAATCGCTTGTAAAGGGTGTATATGTCCCTGAATACAATAGAACACATAATGTGGCATAACGAAGAACGTGCAAGAGATGATGGAGAATTGTCTCACCCTTCCGATGGAAAGGCGTTGAAGCATTTTGACCGGTGTTATCTGGACTTTGTTGCAGAGCCTAGAAATGTCCGATTGACGCTATGTTCTGATGGCTTCGCTCCTTTAGGACAGCAGAGATATCAATACTCCTATTGGCCAGTGATTCTCACCCATTACAATCTACTACTATGGATGTTTATGAAGACTCCTTATATGTTCTTGACAGTTATCATATCTGTTCTTAAAAATTTGACGAAGAATAGCGATCTATATTTGCAATCGTTGGTGGATGAGCATAAATATTCGTGGGAGTTGGGCCTCACGACCTACGATATTTCGAGAAAACAGAACTTTTAAATAAGAGCTTCACTTATGTGGACTATCAATAATTTTCTTGCATATGGTATGTTATCGAGATGGAGTGCCCATGGTACTATCTTTGACTATTATGGTACGCTTCAAGATATTATAGATTTGCAATATTCGGCCCAATATGACATGAATAATGTGATGTTCAAATATGATTAGTTAAAAACAAGACTAAATCAAGGATGGAAAATTAGTTAACAATTTGGATTTGTCGATATAAACCATCGAAGGAGATGTAGAGGGTCCGACTCGTTTGTGATAGCAAGTCAAGCTATTCAAGTCTACTATATAAGTTACCCAAGGTGTCATATAGATTGATTTGACTGGTGGAAAGTATGTAAGATTAAGCTAGAAACACGTTCAATATTGGAGACCCAGCATACCAGGAGGACAAGGTCGAAGATCCTCAATATTTGGGACAGTAGTTGGAAGAATACGCTATGGATAACATGGATGTTGAAGCTATTATCGGGAAAAATAAAGGGGAGTAAGAGGTTGATATACAATGCTTAGCTCACAACTAGATAATTGGCCTTGTCCAAGACCAGGAAGACATCTCTGAAGAAGAAGAGGAAGAAGATGAAGAAGAATAAGAACTTGATGATGATGATGACGACGACGATGATGATGATGATGATGCCGATGATGAGTACGCGGATGAAGTAGATGACGATCAAGATAATGATTAGGTTACCTATGTTGTCTAAATGTTTTACGTATATATGTTGTTTGATTTGGTTGCTGATTTTGTGCCTACTTTTGTTTTTTAGTTGCTTAGTCTATGATAAACGCATGCTATGTTTGATGATTAAATTTCCTCCTCAGTTTTCATATTTGTTTTGAAAACACTTATATCTCTAATATGTTTATTATGTTGCTTAGTTCTATTTATTAGATGTCTATTATACTTGCTTTTAAATATGTGAATAGTGATCATAGATGGCCGATGGTCGTGGTCGTGATCGTGATCGAGGTGGTCGTGGTCGATCAGGTAATCTCGATACCCCCTCGTCGGTCGCAGACACCTCCACTCTACCATCAGATACAAGCATAGACACTCCGCCATTTTTATATACCCCAGCGTTCCAACATTGACATCTATACCCCCATTATCATTTGATGCAGATTCCGGCACCCCATCATCGTTCGTCCGCCAAATACTCTGGCACCTATACGATGGGCCCTCGAGTATCGAAACTTAGTGTATGATGCTAGTGGTCGGTATATCCCCCGACCAAGTTATCCTCTGATGCAACCAGAAAGACCGAAGGGGCATTTCAGACATGAGCTTTGGCCCAAGACCCACGAGCTGTAAGTAATTTTATATGTTTCATCTGATGTAGTTAATTTCATATGTTTTATTTAATTATTTATTGAACTAAATAATTTGTTGTTATTTCTTTGTCGATTTTTTTCTCTATAGTGCTACTCAAGCACTTGGAAAAATCATTAGGGGGAACTACCATGGCCCCTACCTTAGATTTTTCGTTGTATCGCCCACCATATAGTATATATGGCTTGACCAGATGAAGGTATATTAAATATTTTACGTTATTCTATTTATTAATTATTTATTTATCAATTCATATTAATTGTTAACTCAATTTATGTCAAAAAACCTACTAGTGGCTCGAACATCGTGATGTGGAGGTCGGGAAGACATTATGGTGCCTGTATTAAGAAGATGCGGGATGCAAAGGATGATTTGCAAAAAAGGATGGCTGCTAGAAAGGGCAAGAATCTTGGATTCGTGATAATTTTTGGGAGAAGATGAAGAAGGAGCTCGAGACTCCAGAGTTCAAGAAGAAGTCCGAGCAAGGAAAGAAGGCACAATCTCGTGCGGGTCTGCATACAGGTGGATCGATCCCCATCTCTATGGACCATCAAAACCTGGTACGATAACTCGAAGTACTTAAATATTTTTATTATATAGTTCAATAACATCAATTATCAAGCTAATATGTTTCCTTAATGTTTTTTATACAGGCGAAGAAGCTGACGAATGAGGGGGGAGATCCCTCTAGTATCGACTTTGCCGATATTTTTGAGAATACGCATAAGAGGAAGGACGAGATCTACATGGACGAGAAGGACAACCAGACTGTTGTAAGTATTTTTATTTATTATAAGTTAGAATAATATTAGGTATTATAATTAATATTACAAGTTAGAATAAAATTAAAAGTTAGAATAATATTAGGTATTAGAATTAATATCACAACTTAGAATAATATTAGGATATTAAGCATGTGTCATTGGATAGGCTGCGTTCTAGTCTCTGTATACTGAGAGCGTCACTCGGGCCACTCAGAATGGGGTGGACGAGAGTGTCTCTAAGTCTTCGCCCGCCAGCACGTCCTCTTCCATGGCCGCTCGAACCAAAGACCATTTTATAAAGGTTGTTGGTAGGAGAGGGAAGGGCGGATGCGGGTATGACACCGGCTTCTTGGCGTCACAGATTTTGGTATACTCGATACCTCCACTACTGGCGTCTTCTTCTGTAGTACAACTCGATAGGATAGATCTGCTGGTTACGATGATGACCACAATGCATGCCACTGTGGTGGGGATATTGGAGTCGATCAGGACTATTCAGGCCTTCATTTGGTTGGTTCTTCCAATGTCTGTGCTCCTCCCATTGTTGCTCCTGTCGCTATGATGTATGGCCCTTCTGGTGCCTTCGCTCTTCACGTTGCTTTTTCTAGCCCTATTATATCTCCGGCCACAGTGATGAGGCACCTGAGTTGTTTGTTGTCATAGGTGTTAAGTTTACTACCATATGATCTAGTGAATAAAATTCCTTCGGACGTCTTCGATCGTATGCGTGACTAGTGAACACTACCAAATCGATGATTTTTTATATTGGATATTTATTTGTTTTGTATTACTCGCGAGTTATTTTGCGAATATTGTTTATGTACTTTCAGTGACTTATTTTGAAATGTATATTGATTAGCAATTAATTTTAATGTGTTAATTACATATTTTTCTAAATTATGTCTCATGTATCGTTCCAGCGTGCGTTTATGCCGCTGAAGGTCCGATTGGATGGGAATTCTATAACGGGTTACGCTTGGTGATTGATATAATGATTGTGATTGACAGGTTTTATATAATGCATATATATATATATATATATATATATATATATATATATATATATATATATATATATATGTTGTGATTACTGTTTTTAGGAAAAAAATTGTAATTTAGTACAGATTACCGATTGATAGTTGTCGTTTTTGCAGCGAATAGCGACGAACTTGGGATATTTCGGCGATAAATATATCCGTTGCCAAATAAATATTCTAGGTTGGCGACGGAATATCGACTACCAGCGACGGAATAGCGACGTAATTCTGATAATCAAAACTGTCGCTAATCCGTCGCCACATTGAGTATCAGACTTTTGTTCAGTATCAGAAATCTAATTAATGTCGCTGTGACATCGCTAAAAAGCCATAAATTTTGTCGCAAATCCGTCGCTATCTAGTTATTTTCTCAGTATATGTAAATGCCGCTATTCCATCGCTAAAATGCCTCCAATTTAATTCGTCGCTAGGATGTCGCAAAGACGTCAGCTAAACGGACGTCGCCATAATGCCAGTTTATCGTCGAGGGATCGATATATAGGCGATGGATTTTTTTAGCAATATGTGATTTCCCGACGGCCTAAATCCATCTTTTTTAGTTTCCAGGTCGTCGCTATTTGATAATAGCGACGTTTTGGTGACGGATATGGACGTCGCTAATTCTTGGTATTTTAGTTGTGTAAATACATACAATTTTTCCAATAACAAAGAGTCTGTAGAGGATGTATATGTCCATAAATACAGCAGAACACATGACATGGCATAGCAAGGAATGAAAAATGAATGAAGGAGAATTATCTCATCCTTCTGATGGCGAGGCATGAAAGCATTTTGATCGATAAATGGCTTCAAATTTAGAACCACTGAGAGGCCTATTAATCACTCATTCGTCGATGAGGAGGAAAATTATACAAAGAATTCTGGTTTGTGTTAAGGGTTCAGTCTACAATATCGATCTAGAATTCAAATACTACGGGATACTAAGAGATGTCGTAGAACTAGCTTACTCTTATGACAAAAAAATTGGGTTGTTTAAATGCGGCTGGTTCGACACAACATCTAAGCAAGGATGAAAAATTGACAAACAATTTGGATTTGTTGATATAAAATATAGAAAAAGATATGTAGGTTTTGAACCATTTGTGTTGGCTAGTCAAACGGTTCAAGTGTATTATAAAAGTTATCCTAGTTGACCACACAATACTCAGGAATTATGGGTTGTTTGCAAAACCAAAGCTAGAAACACATATAATATTAGGGATCTAGCCTACTAGGAGGATGAGGTGGTCATGCCTCAACTTACATATATGAGTTTGGCCATTGTTGATTATATGGAGGTTGACGTTAATGCAGAGGATGATAGAGTTGATGAAGAGCTTGACATAAAAGATTTACCTTATGTAGATGAGGACTCTGATATGACATTATCAGATAAGAAAAAAGAATTGGAAGATGGAGGTGATAGTGAAAATGAAAATGAAGAAGTAGAAGATGATTCGGAATGTGATTCGAAAGATGAAGATGAATCAGAAGATGAAGAAGATTGGTACATAGTTGTATATGCATTATATTAGATTATTTATTTGTTTCATCAAACTATTATTGTTAGTATCATGACACTAGTATTATTTTTCATCATACCATTACTTTATGAGTATCATGACATCATAATTATTTGTTTTATCACATTCATTGATTATTTGTTTCATCACAACATTTTTTTATTTTTTTCATATTTACTTATGGCGGGATGAGGTCGTGGACGACATAGAGGATCTTCATCCCGCCCTCCCCGACCCACTACTCCAGATGTAGATCACAGAGGAGTTAGGGAGATGACTTCGTAGATGCTGATGAGGGTTTGTCTCCGCCATATACTCATTCATCAGTACGCGAAACTACTATATCTCCTGGTGTTCCATCAGCATCTACTTTTGGTGATATCCCCGGTTTGACTACTGCTACTACTACATCGGGGACTACACCTGTCGCTCCTACTGGGCGAATCCATATCCTAGCTTGTTGCTAGACCACGGAGTATATGTCCTTCATCTAGGATTTGCAGATCCTGCAACTCTACCTGAGCGGCCAACCAATATTATTCGTCCCGAGCTGTGGGTCGATGGAGTGACGTAAGTATATAATTTTATTTCAATGTAAATTCATATATTTATTCATACTTTTTTTTATATTCTAATGGTACATTGTTTACTTATTTCAGGTTCTTTCTGGTCCATGTTGGGAAAGATTTGGGAGAAATTATGCGACGTCAATTTCATGGTCCCTATCTAAACTTCAGTGACCTCCCACTGGATAAGCGATTTCTTTGGCTTAAAATTCTAATGGTATGTATAAGATTGTCTTTGTTTACAACATTGCTTAAATATTTTCTTATTTGTGTGTATTTTTTTAGATGTATAAGATTTCTTTGGCTTAAAATCCCACTGGATAGGAGATTTCTTTGTAGAAGATGTACTGGTGGCAAAAGCACAGAGAGGAGGAGATCCGAAAGTGCTACAAGTCCATCACAGTCAAAAGGTTGAGGGATATGATCAATGACAAGAAGGCGTTGTCTCTACTTCTAGGAGATCAGCGCAAGGAGTGGCTGAAGGATGAGTTCTAGGAGAAGATGAAGGAGAATATGGACACTCCAGAATACAAGGCCAGGTGCATGAAGGCGAAGGCGACCCGTGCTAAGGGTTACCACACCGGTGGATCTATCTCGTACTCCGAGCAATATCAACGGATGGTGAGTATTCTAAATTTTTATCCTTGTTGATTTAATTAAATCTTATTCTTTAATTATTAATTACTTAATTATTATAGTGCGAGGAGGCCGCCAGGATATGTGGAGACCCCAGCACGGTCGACTTCCCAAAACTCTTCAAGCGAACCAACAAACGCAAGAAGCAAGGAAAGTTCATAGATGACCTGACAGCCTAGGCATATGTAAGTTTTTTTTTATAAAATATTGTCAAGTAAATTATTAATATTTTAGAAAATATATTTTTATATATTTAGGCATAATTTTAAATATTTGTAGTTTTGTTTCTTTATAGTTTTGAAAGTGAATGAAATAGTAGTCACCATTGCCGTTTGATTTACATACATTCTTAATAGTTTACAACCTTACTATGCTTTTACACCTTGCTAATTGTTCTTTCTCATTCATTTTTCTGTGGAATTGAATGAAAAGAGATCTCCAATGTCGATATCGGTCAGTATCGGGTATCGATCGATATCGGTCGGTATCAGATCGGGATATGTCAAACCGTATTTGTATCGGCAAATACTGTAAACTATGATCCAAACTCTAAACTTTTTTTACGTATATAATAAGAGACGTATGAGACACTTGAGATTCAAGTGGAAGGGGGTGCTGAGGGGGCTTCGAGTAGTCAGCCGCTTACGTCGGCTGGAAAGAACGATCTGTGGATCCAAGCTATCGAGAGAAAAAAGACGGAAGCGTGTATGGCACCGGATCGTTGGCATCGCAACCATCTGTTTACTCTAGAGCTCCTCCTCCAGCACCACTTGCATCATGACAACCGGGTCTTGGTGGCGGTCAGTCTGGCCCTCTCAGTATGGAGCAGGTTATGCAGATTCTGCGTGACCTATAGAGGCAAATGATAGAGCTGAGTGCGTCTCGTCCTCCTACCATTGTTCCGGCTCCTGCTTATATTTACTCGAGCTACTCCCCCAACTGTTGTATCTACTCCATCTCATGCATCTACTCTAGCTCCTCCTTCGCCTTCTGCTCCGGCTGGCATTGATCCTCAGGAGTTACAATAGATCATCAACACAGTGATGATGCATAACTTGGCGAGTCAACAGCCACCGCCGCGACCACCCCTACCTTCGAGTTGAGTATTTTTGAGTTTTTTTTATTTGTTGTATTTGAGGTGAACTTTGAACTATTGTTTGTATTATAAAGATACTCGTTGACTTGTACGTATTTGAATGGTTGAAAATATGTATGTGTTTTGTTTATTTAATATTCATCTGAGATTTAAAATTGTGTATGTTTTGTGATTAATAATCTTATATGTAATGATTATGTCAGGTATTATGATAGCCGAAAAAACTGAATCTGTCAAAAATATCAAAGGTAGCGACGGACTAGCGATGAAAAACTTAGATTAGCGACGAAAAATTGGAAAATCTCACACTAGCGACGGATTAGCGACGAAAAACTGAAAAAAAATTCGTCGCTAACATGTTGTGTGGTACCAAAAATGTGCCAAACATGTATTAGAAATTGTCGCTAAATCCGTCGCTAACAACGGCGACTTAGCGATGAAATTTTTGTCGATATGCTACTAAAATTTTTGATAAAAATGGGCTCACAGATTTCGTCGCTAATCCGTCGCTAAGTAGTCACTACAGTCAGCAACGGAAATAATATGCCGCTAATCTGTCGTTAAGAATATGTCGCTAATTCCGTCACTACAACAACGAATTAGCGACAGAATTTTGGCAATATAATCTAGTGCCGAGACAATTCCGTCACCAATCTGTCTCTATAATCTGGATACTTGGCGTTGTAATCTAACTGTTGATGAATGTAACTAGCTCATTGCATCTATAATTGGCATATCGTTGGTTTGTTTATATTAGGGTCCATTATCTAGATACAAACTAATTATACATGCAGTGGCCTGTGGTGAGGAAGTAATTAATTTACAGTGCTACACTATTTTTGAAACATTCTTTCACAAGCTTTTACAAGTACATTTTCTTGGTCTTCTTTATCCTCTTTTCTCTCGTGCATTGTAGTTTTGGACAGAAAGTCTCGTTGTTGATGAAGAATACTTCAAATAGTGGACGTGCATCTGGTCCATGACTTCGACAGGTTATAAATTCACAACCAAGCTAGCACATTTCCTTGTATCCTAAAGAACTAATTGTATTTGATCTTAAGACTTGAAGAGAATGATGTGGATGAGGCCTTGTCTCTCTTTGTCTTTCCCTCGTGTCAAGTACCTCTTCTAGCAAAATGAATCAAGAGACTATCAAGTAAAGACTACAATAGGAGATATTAAAGTATTTTGTCATCATCATTTCATGGAGAAAAATGACCTACACTGGCTTGGCCCTTTTAGAATTCCGTACGACACGACATTTCTGTGCTGAGACCAGATAGCTATTGATGCAGAACGGTTGGATATTGCTGGGCAGTGTTATTAAAATTATATATGGATGTCCAAATGAAGAATTTATCCATTGAAAAGAAATATTCTTTGGCTCTTGGTTTTTGAATAACATTCTTTTACTTGGATTTTGGGTTACACTCTTAAGCCCATAAATAGATCACTTGTAATGTATTTTGTGAGATGCAATTGAAAAAATGAAATAGCTCTTCACTCCCTCTCTCTCTATTATTCTCTAAGTACTCACTTTATTTTGTGCAAGTTTTAATACGTTATCAGCACGATGCAACAATTAGTCGGTTCGGAAGACCCATCAATGTCAAGGTAAAACTCAAACATCTTACTTTTTATATATTTTTAATCTTTGTGAAGCTTCTCACTATAGATTTATATATAATATTGGACGATTTATAGGTTGTTTATGAAGATGTATATATTATATATTTTCTTGTTATCGAGGAATATTTATTGTGTTGTAGTTTAAAGATATTGATTTATTTGATAATTTTTATAGATGAACCTGAAGTTTCATGAAGAAAATTTGAAATAAAATGTTCGGCTAGAAACCTAGATTGAATATAAGGCTTGAAGCGAAAATAGAATATGTTAGGCTTGAAGTCTAATTGATAAAATTCAAACTTGTAGATTTGAGTTTGTGTATTATATTCTAAAGTAATACTTGTTTTGTATTCAGACCTATGGCAAACATCATCAAGCTTGAGTTCGCTACTCTTGATATTTCTGGAAGAAATTATTTGACTTGGGTTCTTGATGCTGAGATCCATTTGAGTGCAAAGAACCTTGGGCATGCCATCAAAGAGAAAAATGAGGCAAGCAAACAAGACAAAAGCAAAGACAATAATTTTTATTTGACATCACCTCCATGAATGGCTAAAATTCGAATATCTTGGAGTGAAAGACCCAGTTGTTTTATGGAAAAACTTGGAGGAACGTTATGATCATCAAAAGAGTGTGATACTCCCAAAGGCTCGCTATGATTTGATGCACCTGAGGTTGCATGATTTTAAAATAGTTAACGAATATAACTCCGCAATGTTCAAAATCGTGTCTCAAATAAGATTGTGCGGAGATAATGTTACTGAAGAAGATATGTTGGAAAAAACATTCACTACTTTCCATGCCACGAACAAGCTTCTGCAGCAGCAGTACCGTGAAAAAGATTATAAAAAAATATTTTCAATTGATCTAATGCCTATTTATTACTGAACAAAGAAATGAGCTCTTGATGAAAAACTATAACTCCCACCCTATTGGATCACAGTTATTCCCTGAAGCGAATGCAAGTAACTATAGATAAGGACGTGGTCGCGATCGTGGTCGTAGTCATTGTCACGACCCAATTCCGTAGAATCACTTGAGGCGTCCCCCGAATCGTGACCGCCGTGCGGGCCTGGAGTTGCGCCCGCACAAGGCTTTAATGATTTGCATAGCAAGCACATATTCAGAGTACGCAGATAAATTGAAACACAGATTTGAAACATAGAAAAGTTCTCTTTATTGATAATGAACATCTATTACAAACTCTTGAACGAGTTAGCTAATATGCCGAACGGCTTACAAAAGAGATGACTCAAAATGAGATAGCAGTCCTGTACATTACATCCCTTTATAAACTCAAAATGATAAAGACCTCCAGGCTGGAGGATCGCTTTGCCACGAAGCTGCATTTGTGTATGAAGAGTTGCAGCTTCTGGCTTCAAAAGGCTTCGAGGCGCGGTGAAGATGCGCCAACAGCTTGGACTGGATCGGGAAGACGACTTCGGCTCCTCGCTCGGTTCGCCTTGGTGCGGAGAACCTGTTTCAACGAGGGTCAGCATATCGAAACATGCTGGTGAAGGCGAGCTAGCCGAACTATACCAATCAACACGTTGTTTAGTAAAGCATGCATATTTTTGTGGGTTTCTATCTTGCCTTAGTTCATTTACAAGTAAGCAGCATATTGAATTTACTGAAATGAACGTGCCACCGTTAGGTGGATTTTACCTGACCGTTTGAATTACCTGCACAATACTTACCATGCCTTCCCTGCCACGAAGACACAAGTTAGTATGCAACAGGTTTAAATATACACGATGATCACTGGCATGGTTGCCATAATGGACTAGTCCGAGACAAGAATAGCATGCAGCGATAGTACACGAGGCGTTGCAAGCCATCTTATCCCGTACACGATGACTATACACGAGTTCCGCCCGGATCGGATCGGTGCCAGTACCCCAGCGACCGTCCGCAGAACTATACCTTGTCCACAAGTTGTCCATGATCGAACACGATTAACAAGTTAACAATTCATGCAGTTGAGGCAACACGATTGCAAGAACACGAGTGCAAGAACACGAGTGCACGACAAGCAGTAATACATGATTCATTTAACATAGCCTCCTTGAACAATTATGCATATACAAGATGTGTTCTATACTTAGCACATTTTATAGAACATTTGCACGAACAAGCATACGATAAGGCAACAGTTCACAGGTTTGATTGACAAGCATAATAACCAAGTAGATTTGTCTTTTATCTTGGTTTCTTTTATTATTACTTGGTATCGTTTGATCGGGGCATAGAAGAGTGCAGATTTATTAGCTGTGAAGCTTGGAAGCAGGACTAGCTAATCGGGTTGGTAGCCACTCACTTAGATTTTGGAAAGAAGAAGGAAAGAGGCGCTTCACGACTCCGCTCGCAAGCCGCCTACTGCTCGTTCACCTGCACACGAACAGCTCGATTAATACTTCTTCCTCTCTTTCCAATCTCGGAATAGAAGTGCAAGTCAATGAACGAAAATAATGAAAGCAACAAGCGACATCGAAAATCGAGGCAATAAAAGATAGCAGCGGAGAGGTCCCTCCTGACTCTGCCGCTAAGCCGATCCTTGGGCGCAGTCCACTGAATATGGGAATCGATTCCGAAGAAACAAATCCATAACAAGGACGAGTTCTTAATTCAATCTATCCCGATCGAACGATACCGACTTGTGTTTCTTAGCCGCGCTCTCCGCATCGAGAGAACGGGGCGCTACAGTCATGGTCATGGTCGCGGTTGCATTCATGGTAAAACTCGAGACCAAGGTGTTCCCAACACAACATCTTTAAGAAAGCAATAAAGAGGAACTAATATATACACACAAGGAGGGGTTGGCCCATCCGATGTGGGACTAAAGGAAAGAAGGGAATTGAGCTTTTGTTCAAGCAAAGCTAACAATCCCCCCCTCCCAAAAGGTCAAGTTCCTAAGTAGAAGTGACAGAGAAATTAAAAGAAAGAGTTTCTGGGCAGGTATATACTATGCATAGATGAGATGGACTACAGCCTTGAATCTCACTTAGTGACTATTGTCTTTGTCTAAAGAAATGCTTGATGGACTATGCCTTGAATCAGACTTCTTTTACCAGATTCAGAAAAATAGCACGCATAGTACGCTAGAGGTTCTGGGTCTAACGGATGGCGCCTTTGGTTGGCCATGCGCACTAATTTCAAAGTCCTAAGAGTTGTCTGGGATCGTCCTATCCCATAGTCGCGGCCTTCACGACCTCTCATATAGGTAAGTCCATAAGGGTTGGTGATAGGTTTCAACCCCGCATATCAGCTTGGACCTATTAAGAGTTTTAAAACTCATCCTAACCATATCACTCAAGAACACTGTCACCATAGGGATGGGGAATCATTGTACGCATGTACAGCCACTTGGGCAAAATATAATAAGATTTTAATCTCGGGTCAGTGTTCCATAAAAGTCACATAAGTCCAGCTTGTTCCTACCCATTGAACCGGCTTCTTGGGATCTCCAATCAGACTCGGTTGGGTTGCCACTGCTGGTGACTTTACTTATGGGCTTAAACCCATCCCCCTCGATGATTCTAGGATCAAAGTCCTAGACAAACCCTTCGTCAAGTGGTCTGCAAGATTCTTTTCTGACTTTATATAGTCAAGAACCACATATTTGCCCAATAGGCTCTTTATAGACTTGAAGCGCAGTTGCAGGTGCCTGTTCATCTTAGCATTCACAGAATCATATTATAGTAGTTCCATAATAGATTTATTATCACAGTTTATAGAAATTGCAGGAACAGGATTAATATAAACAGGTATATGCATAATAAGATTTTTTAGCCATTCAGCTTCTGTGCATGTAGTGTCCAAGGCTATCATTTCAGAGTCCATTGTACTCCTAGCAATGATAGTTTGTTTACATGAGCCCCAGGAGATTGCAGCTCCTCCTAGAGTGAAAATATATCCAGTAGTAGATTTTACATCATGTGAGTCAGTTACCTAGTTTGCATCTGAATAACCTTCTATGATATCAGGGTATCTAGTATAGTACAACATATAATCTAGAGTACCCCTAAGATATCTAAATTCTCTTTCTAATGCTATCCAGTGTAACTGATTTGGGTTACTAGTATATCTACTTAGTCTCCCAATAGCAAATATAATATCAGGTCTGGTCCTGTTTGATATATACATGAGAGAACCTATAATCTGAGAATTTTTATGTTGTTTCATAGGAGAACCCTCATTTTTCTTTAGAACAACACTACTGCCATAAGGAGTATTATAAGGGCAGGTTTCTTATCGAAAGACTCAAATTTTCTTAGCATTTTCTCGATAGAGTGTGCTAAGGATAGAGTATAGCCCTCCTTGTATTTGGACAGTTGCATGCCTAAAATCAAGTTGGCTTCACCTAGATATTTCATATCAAACTGGCTAGATAAATAGTTTTGGTATTAGTAATCAGTTCTAGTGATGATCCAAACATAAGGATGTCATCTACATACAAACATAGGATGACACAACTTTCATCTAAAATTTTATAGTATATACATTTGTCATACTCATTTGGCACGAAACCATATTCTGAGATGATTATGTCAAATTTGTTGTGTCATTATTTGGGAGCTTGTTTTAGGCCATAAAGAGATTTAACTAATCTTCAAACTTTCTTTTCTTGGCCTTTAGCAATAAAACCTTCAGGTTGCTCCATGTAGATTTCTTCCTCTAGGTCCCCATTCAGAAATAATATTTTTACATCCATTTGATGGATTATCATATTATGAATGGATGCTAAGGCTAGAAGGGTTCTAATAGAGGTGATTCTAGCTATATGAGAGTATGTATCAAAATAATCTAGTCCATTTTTTCTGGGTAAAACCTTTGGCTACTAATCTAGCCTTGTATTTCTCTATGGTACCATCGGCTCTAAGTTTTTTTTTTGAATATCCACTTACAACCTATGGGTTTACTACCAAAAGGTAGGTCTACTAGAAACTAAGTATTGTTTTCCATGATGGATTTATACTCACTGTTAATGGCTTCTTTCCAGAAGGGGCATCAGGAGAAGATATTGCTTCTTCATAAGTTGAGGGATCACCCTCTATCAAAAAGGTGAAGAAACCTTCTCCTAAGTTTATTTCAATTCTTTCTCTTTTACTCCTTCTAGGTTCTATATTTTGTTCGAGTTGTGAACTAGATATTTGAGCATGAGAGCTAGTGGACGGAGCAAGAGAGGAGATAGAGGAAGAGGAAGAAATTATATCTTTAAAGGGATATATATATTCTCAAAGTAAACTGTATCTCTTGCTTCTATAATAGTATTATTAGAGATTTTATTTACTTCTGAGTGAGTAACAAGAAATCTATTGGCATTGCTATCTAGGGCATATCCTATGAATACAGCATCTATAGTCTTAGGTCCAATCTTCCTCTTTTTAGGTCCAGGAATTCCTACTTTAGCCAGACATCCCCAAACTTTGAGATAATGGATCCTAGGAGCTCTACCTTTCCATAATTCATAGGGAATCTTAACATTAAACTTACTAGGGATTCAATTAAGGATGTAACAGGCCGATAATAAAGCTTCTTCACATACATTATCGGGAGCACCTGAGCTGAGGAGCATGGCATTTACCATGTCTAACAGGGTACGATTCTTCCTTTCAGCAACTACGTTGGACTGAGGTGAATATGGAGCAGTTACCTCATGGATTATTTCGTGTTCTTCATAGAAATTGGTCATAATATTTGATGTATACTCTCCACCACGATCTGATCTAAGAAGCTTAATCTTTCTCTCTAACTGGTTCTCAGCTTCAGATTTATAGACCTTAAATTTGTCTAGAACTTCATCTTTGGTTTTGAGAAGATATGTATAACAATACTTTGAATGATCATCTATAAAGGTAACAAAGTATTTTCTACCAACTCGGGTCAAAATCCTATTTGAGTCATACACATCACTATGAACTAGCTCGAGAAGGTCAGAGTTTCTTTCTACATATTTGAAAGGTAGCCTAGTATGTTTGGCTTGAACACAGATCTCACACTTGTGTTTATCATCTATTGGAGTCTTAGGAATAAGATCTAAGTTCATCATCCTTCTTAGGGAACCTAGATTCACTTGACCTAATCTACTGTGCCATACATTTGAGGAGTCTACATTTGAAGCAACAAAGAAAGGATCTAAAATTTTATTCACGGTACTCAAAATAAAAAGACCATCTCTTACAAATCATTTTTCAATAAAGGAGTTATTCTTAGAAAATACTACTTTATTTGCTTCCATAACAATCTTGTACCCTGAAGCTACAAGGAGAGACCCACTAACTAATTTTTTTCTGATAGACGGCACATGTAACACATCATAAAGAGTCAGAGTTTTTTCTGATGTCATCTTTAGATCTATTCTTTCTCTTCCTATTATCTGTGTCGCTGAGCCATCTCCTAGAGTTACACCTCCTCTACCTGATTCCTGATAGTTTGAAAAACAGGAGCGATCAAAGGAAACATGAACATTAGCTCCAGAATCCAACCACCAATCGGCAGAATGGTAAAAAATATTGACTAAGGGTTGATAGCTTACAGACCTGAAGGAACTAGAAGAGCCGTTGAGAAGCATGTTTGCTTCGGGTTTGGCAGGATGTTTCCCTTTGAATAAGGTCTGGACAGCTTCCTTCTTCCTATGAAAACAGATGGTGGCTATATGGTTTGTTTTACCACACACAAAATAAAATCTTTTCTGATCCTGAGTTTGACCAAAGATTTTTGGTTTATTGTGGTGATGGCTTTGGTGGTGAGGCTGAGGGTTATGCTTCTTCTTGAAGAGGTTTTTTTTAGGTTTGTGTTGATAATGAGGCTTGGGTTTACCTTGGGATTCTACAAGGTTTACCTTAGCTTTAGACTCAGACTTAGGGTTAGACCTTAGCCTAATTTATTCTTCTGTTCTAATTTTCATTAGGACTTGAGCAAAGGTAAGGTCACCCTGAGTATTAATGAGGTCTTTCTTGACATCAGACCAAGAAGGAGGAAGCTTGTCTATTAAGCAGGCTATTTTATACTCAGTAGAGAATAAAGTGCCTTTGGCTTGAATATGCCTAAGGTATTCTTGAAATTCATGTATTTGGCCATTTATAGGTTTGTTATCTACCATAAAGTATCTGTTGAATGAAGAGGAATTGAATCTTTCAATTCCAGCATCATCACAGCTATATTCATCTTCTAGGGCATCCCAAAGTTCTTTTGCACTTTTGTATTCAAAGAATATGTCATATAGTGATTCAGACAAAGCACTTAGAATTCTATGAAAGCAATGGTAGTCTATTTCCTTAGGGGTCTTGGGTCTAGAAGAACCAGAGGACTTGGATATACCTATGTCAAACTCAGTGTTATCAGAGTCATTTATGATTTGTGTGGAACCATCAATGGCTGAGATTAATCCTAAGGTAGTGAGCCAAAATTTTATCTGACTTTGTCATCTCTTAAAGAAAGTCACGTTGAATTTTGCAGGTTTAACAGTAAAAGTCTCATCTTTGGCAGTCATGGTTGCAATTGAGGAAAGTCTGAAAGATACGAAATTACTCAATAACAATGTCCAATGATTTAGAATAATAGTTCAAGTGATTTTGCTAATCAATCTTAAAATCTTGAGTCTATCAAGTGTAGATTGATTTGAGTTAGCTGTAGGGGCCGGTTTCCAACTAGCGGTGGTCCGAAGACACTTAAATACCGTGTCGCTTAGGGCTATTTATACCCGGTTGACAGAATGACCCTTTCGGCTTATTCTCAAATTGATCTTTACTTTTAGAATCCAGACTCAAAGAGATTTGCAGTTTCACTTTAACTATTTATTTTGACCTAAATTGTTTAAAGGAATTAGAATTAACAATATGCCAAATAGAGTGAGCCAACAACACAATTTGTTATGTTAATACACAACCAAATATGCCTATAAAGAAAATAAATAATAAAGTTGCTTTAGCAATACAAATTAATACTACTCTTGCTTTGGCAATACAATTAAAAATTAAACTTGCTACAGTAACTTTATATTTATACCAGTTTGCTACCAACAATTAATATGTACTAAATTGCTATAGTACTATTTTAACAGCAAGTAATGTGCTATCAGCAATTAAAAATCAATTTTGACAAGTATTTATTTAGAATGACAGCACTATAGTTTATTTGGTATGTAGAAAAATGTGCTATAGTATGTTATGAGCTTATAAATAATTCGCAAACAATCAAATATGCTAGTGTTTAACAGATATGCTACAGTATTAAAATGTGAACAAATTTGGTAGGAAATATGCTTTTATGTTTGGTAACAAGTAATTTGTTCTGTTCTTTTGTTTGCAAAACAAAACTTTTATATATGTACCTACAGTAATCACAATTCGTTCTTGTTGTAATAAGCAGCAGTGCCAGAAATATCTTTTGAAAAAATTAGAAGCAGTAGCTAAAAAAGATAAACTCTTATATTGTTAATCGTATTTATAATATAAATATAGATATATATTATTTTCAGAGAACAGGGAACTAAAAAATAAAATTGTTACCGGCCTCCGGGGAAGTCGTGCACGAAGCACTGCCCTAAAAGTTTATCCGAGGTCTATGTGCAGACGTTTCTCGGAAGCTCCTAGTGGTAAAACCCCCTGACTAACGGGTTCTCTTCGTCGCACACAACTCGGAGAGAGAGACCGAACTTAGCTCTGCCCAAAGCAAGAATTTGGAGTTTAGAATATGGTTTGGGAGAGGAACGAAAGAGAGTTTTGACGTAAGATTGTTTTCTCTCAGAAAAATGAAGCAGAAGGAACCAAATAAATAGGCTGAAGCCAATACCCAGCCACAGACATGGTACTTAATGGCTCATTAATAGGCCATTAAGGAGTAAATAAAACGTGGGAGAAAGGCTGTCAAAAAAGGAGCTGTGGCAAGGTTCAATGAATCTGGACAGTGTCTCAACATTCAAAATTTGAATGGTTCAAAAATAAAGGGGAGCAAAAAAGATTTTGGATCCCAGCACGAAGAGTAAAACCTGCTTCGGCATTCGGCGTCCGCACCCGTTACGCACACTGAACCAAACTAAACCGAACCGAGCCAAGCCAGGCCCGGTAGCAAAGGCGGTGCGCACATGTGGCCCAAGGGATTCCCCACACAACATCTTTAAGAAAACAATGAAGATGAACTAATATATACACACAAGGAGGGGTTGGTCCATCCGATGTGGGACTAAAGGAAAGAAGAGAATTGAGCTTTTGCTCAAGCAAAACTAACACTCCAAGCCGACCATGCCGCGCCTCGCGGGGTTGAGGCCCCACCATTTTCCAGCCCGAAGCGGACTGGATGCCGCAGTTGGCGATCTCGTAGTCGTGTTGAGGGATTTTTGCTGAATGTGTGGTGGTGGTCTGGATTCTGGAATGAATATTTGGTGACAGTGTGATTCACTTTGTTTGGGAAGCGGTGGAGAGTTTCTTGTAGTGTTCGGTCCGGATATGAAATCCATCGGCATATGTGGTTTCGGAATGAAGTCCATCGTGCATCTCTACTTGGTTTTTTGTTTGTTTAAGACGTTTGTTATATTTTTGTACTTGGCTTTTAAGTGTTGTGACTACTGCTGCATGTTGTGTTTCTTTTGGATTGGATGAAACATGAGAATGTTCCACAAGATAGCTTGCTTGTGTCCTTGAGATGTTTTAATTCTATGCTTTTGTGAATATGCTATTTTTTTGTGAATATGTTATTGCTAGCTATATAAGTTAATATAGCTTATTTTGCTTTCCAACAAACCAAACATGATGACTGGGATTGAGTTACAATTTTTGGACATCCGTGAGTGAGAACGTAAAATATTTTCATCAATATAACGAAAAAAAGTTCAATTGTTTTGCAGTATCGCTACATAAAAAATGATCATTTACGACACACAAAATATGCCGTAAAAGATCTTTTACGGCATAAATTTTGGTGCCGTAAAAGGCCATACCGTAAATGATCCTAATATTTATGGTGCGCATTTGAACGTTGTAAATAACCCTTTCCAAATTTTTGACAGCGTACAAATGCACGCCGTAAATAATTTGGAGAGGGTCATTTACAGCGTTCAAATGGGCACAGTAAATAATATGGTCATTTACAGTATGGCCTTTTGCGACACCAAAATGTTTCATTTTTGTGTGCCATAAAAGATCATTTTTCTTGTTGTGACAAGGAGATATTTGTGGATCTATTGACCCACCTTGTGGACCATTTCGTTACTTCATGGTATTGTGAGATGCATCATCTAGATGGTCACATGTAAGTCAACTATCAACACGCACGAACGATTGCTTTTGCCAAACTTCTTGCTCAAATTATAAGATTAAGGTCTCAATTTCCTGATTATTCCATCAAGACTATTCGCCTTGATAATGCCGATGAATTTACATTTCAAACATTTAATGATTATTGCATGTAAATTGGCATTGACGTTGAATATTCAGTTGCACATATGCATACTCAAAATAGACTTGCAGAGTCTTTTATTAAAAGGTTGCAAATGATTGCTAGACCTTTACTTTTGAGATCAAATTTACCCACTTCTGTTTGGGGACATGCAATATTACATGCAGTTGCATTGGTCCGTATTCGACCAAGTTTATTTCATCATTATTCACCGTTGTAACTTATTTCTGGCCAGCGGCCTGATATTTTCCACTTAAAAGTTTTTTGTTGTGTGATTTATTTTCCCATTTCTCCACCTCAACGGACAAAGATGAGCCAACAAAGATGTCTTAGAATTTAAGTTAGTTTCGATTCCCCATCTATAATAAAATATATTGATCCCCTAACGGACAATTTATTTAAGGCATGGTTTGCTGATTGCCATTTTCATGAGACAGTTTTCTCATCGTTAGGAAGGAAAAAAATATCGCTTCCTGTATAACGGTGTAAAATTACATGGAATGTACCATCTTTAATTGACCCACGCACAAATAGATGTGAGCAAGAAGTGAAAAGAATCATTCATTTGCAAATATTGCAAATCAGTTGCCAGATGCATTCACTGATATTAAGAAAGTGACAAAATCTCATGTACCAGCTATAAACATACCAGCACGGATTGATATCCCTAAAGGACAATATGATGGCACACTAAAATCGTGCATGAAACGTGGATGCCCTATTGGCACTAAAGATAAGAACCCTTGAAAGAAAAATGTACAAGTAATTACTCCCGAAGAGGAAATAGTTTCAAAACATGAAAGCGGTATAGAAAAATTGACTGATCAGTCTAAAGTAGGTCCTGAAGAGACATATAACGATGAACAAATTTCAGATGAGATTTCTTTAAATTATATGAGTACAAAAGAAAGCTGGGATAGAAAAAAAATACTATAGACAATGATTTTGCTTATGGTGTCGCATTTGATATTGTAAATGAGGATCCTGAGCCAAAATATATTGAACAATGTCGACATAAAAATGATTGGCCAAAATAGAAATGCGATACAAGCTGAATTAAAATCCCTAGAAAGTCGCAAAGTATTTGGACCAGTAGTCCAAACTCCTGAAGGTATGAAACCTATTGGATACAAATGGGTGTTTGTACGAAAAAACAATTAGAAAAATAAAATTGTGAGATACAAGGCACAACTTGTTGGATAAGGTTTTTCACAGAGACCTGGAATCGATTATGATGAAAAATATTCCCCTGTGGTGGACGCAATCACATTACGATACTTGATCAGTTTAGCAGTCACAGAAAAACTTGACATGCGACTTATGGATGTTGTTACCGCATATTTATGTGGGTCATTAGATAATAACATTTATATTACAATCCCAGAAGGATTCAAATTTCCTGAAACATATAACCATAGGTCTCATGGGTTATACTCAATCAAATTACAATGATCTCTATACGGATTAAAATAATCTGGAAGAATATGGTATAACCGTCTTAGTGAATACCTTGTCAGAGAAGGATATATATAAATAATCCAATTTACCCATGTATTTTTTCAAAAGATCAAAAAATGCATTCTCCATTATTGAGTATATGTTGATGACTTAAATCTTATAGGAACTCCCGAAGAGCTCACAAAAATTGCTAATTATCTGATGAAAGAATTTGAGAAAAAAAATCTTGTAAAGGAAAATTTTGTCTCGGCCTGCAAATCAAGCATTTATCAAATGGAAATTTTTATACCTCAATCTACCTATGCAGAAAAGATTTTGAAAAGACTTTATATGGATAGAGCTCATCCATTGAGTAGTCCCATGGTTGTTCGATCGTTAGATGAAAAGAAAGATCTGTTTCATCCTGGAGAGGAAAATAAAGAATTATTAGGTCCAGAAGTACCATATCTTAGTGCTTTTGGAGCTTTGATGTATCTTGCAAATTGTACAAGACTAGATATAGCATTCTCAGTAAACTTACTGGCAAGATATAGCTCGGCACCAACAAAATGATATTGGAATGGTATTAAACATATATTACGTTATCTTCGCGGAACAATCACATGGGCTTGTTTTACTAAAAAAATTCAGAATCACAAGTTGTGGGTTATGCTGATGCTGGTTATCTATCTGACCCACATAAAGGAAGATCTCAGAGTGGTTATGTGTTTACTTGTGGTGGTGCTACAATATCTTGGCGTTCGGTAAAGCAAGCATTAGCTGATACTTCTTATAATCATTCAAAAATTCTGGCATTGCATGAAGAAACAAGTTAAGAGTGCATATGGTTGAGAATGATGGTTCTGTATATCCGATAATCATGTGGGTTATCTTCAACAAAGAATACTTCGTTGATATTGTATGAAGATAATGCTGCTTGTTTTGCACAAATCATAAATGGCTACATCAAAGGTGACAGAACGAAGCATATATTATCGAATTTTTTTTACACTCACGAGCTACAGAAGAATGGTGACATTGACATTCAGCAGATACAATCGAGTAAATTTTTTATAAATTTATTCACTAAAGCATTGCCAACCACAATATTCAGAAAGCTGATTCAGAATATTGGGATGCATCACTAAAGGATCTCTTGCTAGTATCAGGGGAAGCGTGATTAGTAATTATCATATTTTACTCTTTTTTCTTCGTCCAATTTTTTATCCTACTGGGTTTTTCTTGGCAAGGTTTTAACGAGTCAGTATCACGCTTACAAATTTTATATGAATAAGTTCTTTTTCTTTCGTCCAAGTTTTTATCCCACTGGATTTTTTTTGGCAAGGTTTTAACGAGGCATATTACATAAATATTGGACATCCAAGGGGGAGTGTTATGAAAATTGTATATGGATGTCCAAATAAAGAATCCATCTATTGAAAAGATACATCATTTGGCTCTTGGTTTTTTAGTAACATCCTTTGAATCTTGGCTTTTGGGTTACTCTCTTAAGCCTATAAATAGAGAACTTGTAATATATTTTGTGAGATGCAATTGAAGAAATAAAATAGCTCTTCACTCCCTCCCTCTCTATTATTCTCCAGGTATTCACTTTATTTTGTGCAAGTTTTAGTAGGCAGGAGGGGATTATTGCCATTTTCCTTTTTAAGACAAAAAGTGTTAAATAAAATAGATTTTAAGCTATAAGCCCCTCGAGGCTTGACCATTGCAAGATAATTAAGCCTACCAAATCTTGTTATAATTTTGAAGGAGGCCCTATATTCTTTAATGTTACAATTAATATTAGTTTTAGCTTTTGTCTTAGTTAAACAAATATGTTCATATGGTAACTTTAACCATACTATGTGAATGATTTTTTGTTGCAAGGTTTTAATTAGTATAGAATATAGGAGGATGAAGTTAGGTTTGGTAGAGAGTGAAAGGAGGATGAAGGGATGAGAGCTTGGTTTGGGTTATCATCTAAAGAAACAACTAAGCTAACATCTAAAAAAAACAAAGCTAGCATCAACGAAGGTTCTGGGACTGTTTTTTAAAAGAAGCCACATACTCGTAAGAATC
This sequence comes from Iris macrosiphon, assembly GCA_036927795.1. Classification (NCBI taxonomy): domain Eukaryota; kingdom Viridiplantae; phylum Streptophyta; class Magnoliopsida; order Asparagales; family Iridaceae; genus Iris; species Iris macrosiphon. The sequence continues at coordinate 134,753,018 of JAYESA010000006.1, forward strand.
ATAATATATAGGGTATCCATCGTCTAAATCTAGAAAATAGTTATCCAGTCGAGATTGGAGCAAAGTACACAAAACTAATACCTCAAAACGAGTAACTACATAGGTAAGCAACAATTTGGAAGAACAATATAACTATAACATTTAAAAAAAACTAGAATAACATGGGTTGAAAATTATGCATGTATAGGTGAAAATTAACAAATAAATTAATTGTTAGGGTTTTCTAACTTGGCATTGGGAACTTTAGTTCCACAATGAAAAATCACCAAAGTGTATATCCCAATATATAGATATTCTTTGTATTGGCTTAAGCACATAGGGTGGTGGCCTATGTGTGATGATTTTTCTAAAGGGTTTAAGTTTAAACCACAAAGGAACAATCTTTGTTTTTGTCACTCTCTTTGGAAAATATTTCATAGGAGCTAAGTCTCGAAGGAGCTTAGCGACTCGGGCTCAAACAAAGGGCATAAAGAGGCTATTTGCACATATGCATCGGGTGCTTGTGTGCATGTTTGTATGTGCGCACATGTTGCGCTCATTTTATGGGCAAGATGGATACGCGATTGGCATGAGTTGCTATGTTGTTCTGTATATGTGCGCATGTGCTGCTACGCTGCTATGCTTCTGCGCATATGCGAGTATGCTCTTATGCACAGGATACACAGATTGAGTATATATTCACAGATTATAAGATTTGGGCAGTTATGGAATTCAAATTGAATCAATCCCAATTTTTAGGATTCGATTTTTATTTTGATTGATATCCTTCCTAATTTTGATGGAGGCCAGGATTAGGGTTAGGGTTTTCTTCCTACCCTATAAATAGTCTCTTCTTGCCTCCTTTGAGGAATAGAGAAATTTGAGAGACAAAATATATTATTTATTTTGTTGCGGCTGCCATTGAAGTACATGATTCTTTTTTGATTCAGAAACATAGGTGATTATGAGCGTTCGAGAAGTTATCTTGTGAACTTGCTATATACTTAGAGCAGATCGTCAAGATGATGAATCTTACTTTGAGCAGTAGTGGTCTTCATCACCCCAGCAAGTATTTTTCATCCTATTTCCTTCTCCTCCTTTATTCTTCATTTGTAACATTTTTCTCAATTAAAACCGTGTTTGAAAGAATGAACTGATTAAATATATTTTCAGATTATAATCTGATATATTATTGAATAAAGTTTTATTGGAATCGAGTTCCTATAAAGGGCAAGTTTACTCGTGTGAAACTCTGGACCTCGATAACAACTTCAGGTTCAAACAGAGAGCAAACTGTAAAGTTTCCCATGAATCTCTATTCTTTGCCTTGTGATTCATCTTTGATCTATATCAGGACTAATAATCTCAAAGCAAGATCCGATAAAGATGGAGAATATCTGTACAATCCTTCTATAACTTGAGAAGATTGACGGGCAATACATCAAATATTTGGAAAAGAAAGAAGTTCTTTGTCAAATGTTGGATGTGTGTTGTCAAACCTGGGCCTACTTATCCAGAATTGATGTTGCACAGAAGCTAGAAGATGATGCAATCAAGTACCAATAGTAGATGGATATTACTACTTGTGTAAGTTGCTGCATGGAAGATGTCTAAGACTGTTGCAGATCGGCTCTATGCGCGAGCAATCTCTGCATATGGTAGATCTAGGCGCATGGCAAGTTTCTGCGCATGGAAAATGACATGTCTCCACGTATAGATACCTACACATGCCAGGTCTCTGCGCATAAATAATCTCTGCACATGGCAGGTCTGCGCATGACAGGTTTATGCACTTGGCAGATCTTCGTGCATGATAGGTCTCTGCGCATGGCACATCTTTGCCACTACCAAAATAAGGGAAATTAGAGATGTTCGTAGTAACTCCAGCAAGATACGTCGCTAAATTTTATATATTTAGTGAGGACAAATAAGAATATCGCCATACGTCGCTATTTGTGATGAATTACGAGGAGTAGCGACTATAGTTATGTACTATAAAAAATGTTATCGCTATGAGTAGTCGAATGTCGATATGAATAAATTTGTAGCGACATTTGGTGTTGTGGGTCTATTATATGTCCCTAAACAAGAAAAATTAGCGACGTTTAACGACGTCTATTTTAGACGTCGCTAAATTATTTAATATACCCATATGAATTCATTTTTCTTTTATTCGTTGTTGCTCAAAATTTTTGATCCACAAATCAAAATTCTCCCCCCCCCATCGCCATGACCCACCCCTTCCGCCATGACCCCTCCCCCTCTATGCTCCCGCTCCTCACCGCTGTGACCCCTCTCTATACTTCGTCTCCCCACCGCCTTCGAACCTACCCCATCCATCGTAACCCCCCAACCGCCGTGACCTCCCCCCACCGCTGTCCGTTCTTCGGTAAGGTAAACCCAAACACTAATTTTTTTGACTGTACTGACATGGACACACACTGACACTGACACGGACGCATACTGACCCTAATTTTCTTGACACTGACACTAACACTAACACAGACACACACTGACACTGAGACAGACACTCATACACACACACACACTAGTTTACTTTATTTTTTTGATTCTGACTTGGAGCTCAGTATCTCACTTGGAGAATCACCAAACTATACTGTGTTCAAGCTTGAACTTGGCTAGCAAGAATTAATACCAACTTATACCAAACACCCATGTTGTGTGATGTTGCTTTAAGTTTTTGCATTTTAAATGAAAATCTTATAAATTAGTTATCGATAAACTTAAATCAACTAGTTTAATAATGGCAAAGGTTCTTATTTATAGAAAATAATGAGAAATAATTTAATGGCATAATATAATTGGAGAAAGAGGTATAGGCAGGTTATTAGATCCCTCTAATGTTTCATATCCATCCAACGCTGATGGACAAGAAGAATTTTATGTAATAGTTATTTTACAACCCTGGTGGATAAGAAAAATTATTGGTGTTGAGTATTCCACCGAAGGGGTCGGTGAACCTAGGGAATTCAACTGAGGGTTGCTCTGCGTCTATTTATAAAAACTATAATTTGATAAACTACAGGCAGTTTTTAAAGCTATTTTACTAATTGCATGTTATTTTTTATTTCCATATTAGCGACGGTTAGTGACGACCTGCGACGTTCGCCAATGCTAGACTATGTTGCTAATTTATAACAGAATGTCGTGTAACAGAATGTCGCTAATCTATATTATAGACGTCACTAATTTGTCAGTAAATGTCGCTAACAAACTTACGTGACAAATTTTGCCATATTAGTAATATTGTAGCATAAAGTCGCTTATTTAGTCGCTAAATTGGCAAAGTTTAGCAAAAATATGTCACGTCGCTGGATTAGTGACGTTGTGTCACTATACGTCGCTAATTTTAAAATTATCAGCGATGTACAATCGTCGCTAGTGAACGTCAGTAAAACGACTCATAATAATATTTTTGGCGCAACGATCATGTAATATGTGACAACCCTTAAATTTTACTAAATACGTCGCTAAATTATGTTAGCGACGTGAATTTACAAATTAACGACGTTTTTGGGCATTGCTAATATATCTTATTTTGGTTGTGTGCGAATAGCAAGTCTTTGCGCTTGGCGGTATCTATGTTATTATTTTTGAGCGTGGTCTATGCGTGATCAGTATATATGCATGGGGTTCTATACGTCTTTGTGCATGTCTCTTCAGTTACTCCAGCAATGTAACCGTCCAGGCTGATGTCAAGTTCATTAAAGCCTAAGCTTGATGGGATTTTTTACAACTGTGGCATGAGGGACCATTCGAAGGAGGTTTACAGATACAAATCCTAACCAAAATAGCAAGGTAAAGCTTAACTTGGTTTCTATGATTACTTAACTCGGTTACTATGATTATGCAGCTTGAGTCATCTAGCGTGGTTGCTGACTAGTGGGTGGACACTGGTACATCTGGCCATGTGTGCTCTAAGAAGAAGTTGTTCACCGAGAATGAGCCTACATTTCTCGATGGCGAACAAGTCTTAAGAAGAAGATCTAGAAACCGGGACAGTGGTTCTGGACTTTTGAAAAATTACTGAAACTGGAGTGCGTGTAGCATGTACTAGTAATTTTTGAGGACCTGTTCTTAGGAAATTTGTAAACCCCTCACCCAAAATTAGGCCTACTTGGCTTTGATAGTGAAATTAGGGCTAGTTGAACCCAATTAGAAATAGAACACGATATTTGATTTAACTATACAATATTTATATCGCTTAAAGCACCTTACCGTTGCTACGATAATTGAAGCACTACACTAGCCATTGCCTATCTAAAAATTTCACAACCTTGTCCTAGACGTGCCCGCCACCATTCTAACCTTTGTGTAACTTATAATTATACTCTCTTGTGCTACTTTTTAGTCGCACAACATTCGTCGCAGACGTTATTATTTAATTCTAAATAAATACGACTTTGTACCCTTGTATATTCCAATCGAAATTGGGAACACAATCTTGACCATTTTATGCAACCCAAAGTTTGTTAATATTCTACTCTGAGCCCTCTATATCCATGACACTTGTGTCCCCCCTAATTTTATCCCCATGTACTTCCAATTAATTCAAGAACACCATTCGCAATAATTTTAATTAATTAAAACCCAATTTCCATCTTTATGCAATTTTCCCAATTGTTGGGCACTTTTATGCAAAAATGCATTGAGGTGTCCACCCCATTGGACAATACATGAAGAAATCCAACTTTTCCCTTCATAGGAATTTTTCTATAATTTTCGGAATGTGCAACGCGCAACATCGTCCCATTTATTCTAAACCTATCCTTGCATTTAAATAATACAATTATGGCCCGCCAAACATCCTCATGTGAGCCCAAGGCCCAATCCCAAGGAGTATTGACCAAGACCTAATCCTAGGTCAACCCCCAAACCTAAAAATCCTACATGTATAAATAACCATCTTTCTATTTTTTTCCCAAAACTCAAAACCCATCCCCAGCCCTATTCCTAGTCGACTTCTACACCCCCTTACTGTTCATCATCCCCTTCCTCCTCTTCCCTGCGCTGGAGCCCAGAACATCTTTGCCGGAGTCCGACGAGCCGAACTCCTCTCCCCTACGCCTGCCTTCCTCCTCGACCGAGCCACCCCGCTGCACCTCGCCACACCCGAGCCCCCTCTCCCTTGTCGACTTCTACTTCTCCTCCTCCCATCTCTGGCTAACTCGAGTCGTCGACTCCACTACACCTCCCTCTGTACACTGCTTCCGACTTCTTCGTATCTCGATTGAACCTCCGTCCTTCTCCTCGACCACAGCCTCTCCCCCGACCGAGCAACTGAACCACGGCTACACCATTGTCACACCACCAGCACTTTACCACCACCCCTCCCTTCTCAGCCCGGCCTCCTCTCTCCACCACCTCTCCTCCCCTTGTCCCCATCTCCTCCTCCTCCGCCTAGGCTGAGCCACTGACCGCCTGAATCACACCACCAATACCACTTGCATCGAGCAGCACCACCCCGACCTTCAGCCACCTCCTCCATGTCGTCCTCCTCAATATTTTCCCGGAGCTGCACCTCGACCACCTCCACAGCAGCCGGACCTCCCTCGCCCCTTCCCTGTCCTCCTTTCTCCCTGCTTCTCCTTGGCCGCTTGAGCATGGCCGAAACAGTAAACATCGGCCATCCTCATCCAGGATTATCATCATCATCACAACCACCATACATTATCATCACCACCACCATTGCCAATAACATCATCATCCCCATTAACACCATCATCCACATCTCATCCTAGTCATCTCTATTGTCTATATCATCATCCTCGTCATCACCATCATCCACATCATCATCCTAGTCATCACCATCCCTGTCATCATTATCATCACACTCACCCCATCATCATCATCAATCACCACATCATCATCCCCTTCACTATTATCATCCACATCATCACCATCGTCCCAGTCGTCATCCACGTCACCACCATTATCGTAATTCCCATCATCATTCTATCCTCATCACCATGGTAATCATCGTCACTATTATAACCCCATCATCAACATAACCACCATCATTAACCTAATCATCTCATCGTCATTACCCTCGTCATCGTTGTCATCGTGGACCCGTCACCCTTGCCAGACAAACCGTAGCAGACACCCCCGATTCCCGTGCCTGTGCACGCTGACCCCGAGGATCTATTGGATTGGTTCTACGCGACTTCCGGAGCAGGTTACGGGTACTACGCAGCCTTCTTGCCAGGCAAGTATACATTGCCATGTTATACTGTTTAAATTCTGTATTATTAGCTGCATATTTATTATTTTAATTGTGCGCGTCCGAGAGAGACTCGGGTGCAGTCAACGAAGGTGTTGACGTTAGGACTTGTGTCTGACTTAGTGTCTAGTGGACCCACCAAAAGTTACAGAGTTATCAGTATGACTCCCCAGGCCTTGACACGTATCATTACACGTCACAGAGTGAGTTCATGTAGGGACACGTGCCTCATGACTGACTAGCCATCAGTATGAGCAGTACGTGTGATGGTATTTAGCTTAGTTATTTATTTCTATAGAGACTTGCATTAGAGTACGAGATGTCCACGTCGTGTTCGTGACTTGTACGTTGACATTGGGCGGGGAAGATAATTAGTAGACATATGGGACAGACAATTGGTTGCCATAGTTTCAGAGTAAACTACGGGGCCGTGAGCCTCAGTGTTGCCCAGTTATGGGATCAGTGTTACCCGGTTATGGGAGTATATGCTTGTCAATACATCTGGCAGAGGTTACTAGATACGTGCTATCATGATCGGTGATGTAGTCAGCATATACATCTGGCATCCAGTTTACAGCTAAGGCCAAATACATAGCCTCTGGGTCGACGCTACGCTTTATACCTTTCACCTACCCATACTTACCAATGTTGTCTTTAAAGTGCATTTTACTTAGCTGGTTAGGTCACCCTTGAGTTTTCACAGTATTTACTTTATGGCATGCTTTTATGTATCTTGTTATGTCCTTCTGAGGACCTGGCCCTTTCCAGGTGTATTGTTCATGTGTATTCGCAGGAGCACAGATCCGGACTGGTTGCGTACGTTCTGAGGAGTCCTCTCTTCGAGCCCGTGACTATTAGTTGATATTCTTATATTGTGTTTATCTTATATTCTAGCTCGACAGTGGATTTATTTCCATCCGATTGTCATCTTTAGATACTTCATATTATGTTCTAGTTATAGAAATTGGTTATTCATTTATATTTTATTTTTGTGGATGAGATTAGATTATACCCTGTGACTTGTGATAGTTTTACCACTTGTGAATTATTGTTCATTATACAGCGTACGCATGTGTCATGGTTTTCATATATTGGAGTTGCCATATACATGCGGCTGGCATGCTTACGTGTCCTAGTCCTACATATTTTGGGACTGGGGGATGACAAAATTTGTTATCCTATACAGGCTTAAGGATGGACATCGATGTTGGCTAGATGGTAATATCATGGCAAGGAACTTGCTTCAAAAAGGCTTTCAGTATCAATGGTATGTCTTCTGCTTATAAATGTAATTTCATTATTGAGTTATGGCCCACTAGACTTGGGCATATGCTATGTAAAATGATTAACAAAAAAATGTCTAGTTTAGGTATTATCTCCAAATATGGGGGTAAGGTGGTAGAGAAATGTGAAGTCTATATACAAATAAAGATTGTCAGAAAGCTATTCAAATGAGTGAACCAAATTATATATCTTCTGGAGTTGGTACACTCATATATACGTGACTTCTAGCAATTTTCCACAAAGACCTAGATGAAGTTTTTATTACTTTCATCGACGACTTCTCGAAATATGCATTCGTGTATCAAAAGATAAATCTTTCAAAAAGTTTAAAGACTTTAAGACTAAAGTTGAGCGTCAAACTGGTCAAACAACTCAAGATACTCATAAATTATCGTGACGAAGAGTATCGTTCCCTTGAATTCGCATTTTTCTACAGAAATATAAAATTATTAATAAAATGACTGCTCAATATTCATCCTAATCCAATGGAGTTACAGGAAGGAAGAACATGACACTGAGAGAGATAATGAACTCTATGTTACTGATTACGTGTCTTCCAAATTACTTCTAGGGAGAAGCTGTGCTTACGACTAATTTTATTCTCAATAGAGTGTCGTACGTAATTCTGACATAATTCTCATGAACTCTGGTTCAAAGTCAGACCTAACTTGAATGTTATTCGAGTGTGGGGGTATCTGGCATATATGAAGATTCTAGATATAAAAATTTAAAAGCTGGAGACAAGGACTATGAGTACCATATTTCTGGGATTGGTTGATAAAATCGATGCTCGGAGGTTCCTTGATATTGAATCAAATCATATTATTGTATCTCGTGATACAGAGTACTTTGAAGAAGTTTGCTATGGATAAAAATATCGTTCCCACGAATGTTCTGAAGAATATTGTTAGCTCCAGAGATGCAAGGACTTCCAAAGAAGATCTAGTCCAGGGGAAGGTTGTCACTGATAAGAGAATATTTGAACTAGTACTCACTGAGCCATCAACAAAACTAGTGAGAAGGCTGAAAGTTTTTGGAGATGACTTTATCACCTAACATGTGGAGGCTGAGCCACTTACCTATGATAAGGTGATAAAATCCATAAACACAACCTTTTGGGAGGAGGTTGTCCATGACGAGATTGACTCCATGACAACCAATAACACTTCAGAATTGGAAAATCTTCCTAAAGTAGATAAACTCATCAGATGCAATTGGATCTTCAAGAAAAAGATGAGAGCTGCTGGAATAATTGATAAGTTCAAGGCTATGCTGGTAGCCAAAAGATTTTCTTAGAAGCAAGAGATTGACTAATTTGACACATATGCCCCAATGGCGAGGATGTCAACTATCAGGATGCTGATTATCGTGGCTGCTATTCATAAGCTAATAATTCATCAAATGGATGTCAAGATAGCTTTTTTAAATAGGGAATTAATAGAAGAGATTTACATGCAACGGCTAGAAGGATCTTTTGTTCAGGGACTTGAAGAGAAAGTCAGTTGGTTGGTAAAATCTTTTAATGGCCTGAAGCAAGCTCCCAAGCCGTGGTAGGAGAAGTTTAAAAAATTTATCAAGTCAAATAGTTACAGGTTCAACGAGACGGATAAGCCTGTGTACACTTAGTTTACTGATGATAGAGGAGTCATCATTTGTCTCTATGTGGATGATATGCTAATCCTTGGCACAGATATAGATTGTGTCACTAAAAAAAAGATATTTCTTTTGTCTAAATTTATATGAAGGACATGGGAGATACAGCTAGGAATTAAGATAATCCAGAAGGAAGCTAGGCTTTCTCTATCACAAGCTCACTACGTGAAAAAGATACTCATACGCTATGGATATTAGGATCTTCCAAGGATCGATACTCATTGCAGGTATGACTAGAAGCTGAAGCCAAATCCAGAAGAAAGAGTCAGACAGTTGAAGTACTCTAATGTTATCGAAAGATTGATGTATGCGGCGAGTGCCGCTAGACCTGACATAACTTATGTTATGGGGATGCTGAGTCGGTTCACGAGCAATCCAGGTATTGAGCATTGGAAAGTTATAAAGATAATTATGAGATATCACAAGAGGATTCAAAGGTTTGTTCTACACTATAGCGGGTTTCCGACAGAAGTGGAAAGCTTCAATAATGCCAGTCGGTGCTAAAAAAAGAGCGAAAGGTCCATAGGAGGATATGTCTTCTCCATTGGTGGTGCTGCTATGTCATGGAAGTAAAAAAAGTAGGCTTTGATCTCTCACTCATCTATGGAATTTGAGTTCTATGCACTATCAACTGTAGCAGATGAAGCATAATGGCTTTGGGAGCTCATTTATGATCTTTCTATCATTCGTGTGTAGATCCCGGCGATACCAGTATATTAACGGCTGCAGCAGTTACATCGAATGATCTCTTCAATAGTAAATAAAGGATTATGCAAATACTACACAGGGTATTAAATGAGTGCAATAAGCGTGGAATCATTACAGTGGCTGATGTTCAAAGCCAGGAGAATATGACAGATCCGTTCATAAAAGGCTTCAAGCACCAGTTTGGTCGAGAACATAGCAAGAAAAAAGGGCTTGAAGGACTTATGATATTATGTCTTTGCAATCCTACCATAATATTTTATGCTATTAGTTCAAAGATAATTCTATTAGGCATATAGATTATTATTCAAGGAAGGACCATTGACTTGGAAAATATCAAGCACAGAGGGTAGTCTTTAGAGATATTGTGGGGATATTATCCCCGAACCACTGTTGTTTACTAATTATTCTTTTTATAGAATAAGCCCTCCCAGGAAGGATGACTATGAGCCTTAATGAGTTCTCAGGCATTTTGAATATCCAACGTGCTTTACAGGAAGCACGAGTAGCTCTTCACTACAAAGGGGACGGTACCCCCATGCTACAGTGGCATGATACCATGATGAGGTTGAGCCTCAGCTTTCGGATATGTCACAACGGCAGTAGCACCGGTTATATGCATTTAGCCTAATGCCGAAGATGTGGAGAATGGTAGGATAATACTACAGTGATGCCGGTGACCTCATGCTACAGTTGGGTGACACCACCAAGAAAGAGGTTGCTGACCTCGGCCTTGGGCCATGTCATAGTAGCATAGCACCGCAAGGTAGAGAATTATTCATGCTGTGTAGTACAACACTACAAAGAGGCCTTTGATCTCATGCTACAGTGGTATAATACCACAATGAGATATGAACTTGGCTTTGGGCCATCCCATAGCAGTTTAGCATGGCAAGGAAGCGCAAGGCTTTATGCTGGGACTATCTGAAAGAACTTACGTAGAGTGTATATACAGAGATGTGAGTCATCTCTTGAGGGATAACTTGTAGATGCCAAAGATAGATACACCAAAATTAGGTCAGCACGGGGCCTTTAATGTATGACCAGAAGGCACAACTGATGTCATTGTATGAATAGGAAGAATAGTAGTTATGGCACAAGTTTTAAGGCTTAGTCCATTCTTTTATCATATTATTGTTTGACCCATATAGAAAGATTCAAGTCGTTCGCAACATCTATCCTAATGCATGATATACAGTCATTGCGAAAAATGATCTACCAAATATTGTGATATATATGGGAGATTGGTAGGATTTTCAAATTTGGCTTTGGGAACTTTAGTCCCACATTGCCACTAAAGTGTATATCCCAATATATAGCTATGCTTTGTATTGGCTTATGCACATGTGGTGGTGGCCCATGTGGGATAATTTTCTTAGAAGGTTTAAGTTTAAACCTCAAAGGAATAATATTTATTTTTGTCATCGTCTTTATGAAAATTTACTTAGGAGCTAAGCACCGAAAGGGTTTAGCTATTCAGACTCGAGCTCGGGCGTAAACTGGTGCTTTGATTGCACACTTTGCACTTCCTACATACGCATCGGGCACTTGGAGCATGTGCGTATATGTTACGCTCATTTTATATTTGAGTTGCTAGCTAGTATAGTTGCATGCACTACTTGTATGCACGGGTGCATGAGTGGGCATTGTACAGGCTAAGAACGGGCTATACGTGGCTATGCGCGTATGCGTTAAGGCGTGTATGTGGGCATTATTTGCCAATAATGTAAGTTTAACAAACTTTTGCTTAACAACCAACAAAAAAGTATAAAAAAATCCTAGACAGAAAATCTAAATATAATATTTTTGATCTGGGGAACGTGATGATAGGGATCGAGTAGTGTAGTGACTCATTTACTCCGTTGATGGTCCGACGAGGGAATGATGATGCTCTATTCTATTTTCTTTCTCTTGACCCCGGTTGCACGTACGTGGCTAGCCAGGGGTATGGTCTCTGGAAAGAGGACCCTTGGAACGTCCAAGTTTCTCCTATTTATAACCATCATGCTAATGGGATATAGGTGTCGCATATGCCTCTGTTTGGTGGTCGCATATGGCTCCTTCAAGGAGCTATAGTTGAAACTGTAGCCAAATACTACGAGCATGTTTCCATGTGACCTCGGTTAGGATATATTGTTGATAATATCTCGGGGTTGTTCTCAACTCTGTTATGTGCATGACTCGGTCATCTGGACACATGGTCTACACTGATTATGTAAGGATCCCTTCAGTTGCAACAGAAAGATCTTACATAAGATCTTGGCCGCATAACTTCTTGGCCGTATATGTGATCTCCTTTGGCCTTGGTCTTATGGATAGTTCGGCTGTATGTCATTGGGGCCGCATGCGAGCTCTCATCTGGCCTTGGTCGGATGGATACTTTGGCCGCATGATAACGAGATCAAATAGGTTCATAGCCGCATATGAGGGAACACATGGCATGGCACATCTGTTGATGTTATTAATGCAGCGATATAATTTTTTGTCTTTTTATGAGTTGTCGCCTCTCTCACGATTCTCGAAGCGCTCTGGGTCATGAGTGGTATATCAGAACTTCTGACTAGCATTGAATGTCGTGTTAGGGGATCTCATACGGCCCCTTACTTTATGGCTGTTCAGGCCACATAGATTCATTTTATGCGATTTTTAACTCCTTGGTTGTTCGGGACGCATGGGCTCTATGTGAACCCTCTGTGGCCTGCTTTCTCTTTGAGAGGGCATGAGCTCTATGTGGCCTGCATAATTTTTTTGCTTCTATAAGATCTCCTTCAAAGGTTCTAAACTTTGTAAGTTTTTTAAGTTTAAAATACTTTAAACAGAAGCATGGAGGAGATAATAGCAGGAACTGCAACGGCACATCTGTGAAGTGTCCTTCCGCTTGGCGCATGGTGATACTTGAGAGAGTAGTGGCACATGGCACTACTGGCGTATACGGACACTAGTTAATAATAGCACATAGCACTGCTGGCGCATGGGAACAATAGTTACTTATTGCATGGCACTGCTGGCACAGGGAAATACTAGTTATGAATCGGTCGGTGCATGACACTAGATCATTTTGGCGCACGGGACTTGATCACTGCAACGCATGGCCTTTGATTACTATTATCGCATAATAGATATTTTCTATGCTTCTACAAGACCCCCTTCGAAGTTTTTGAACTTTAAACGTTGTAATTGTTTAAGTTTAGAATACTTTGAACAGAAGCATGAAGGAGATAACAGCAGGAACAACAACGGCCCATCTGTGAAGTATCCTTCCACTTGGTGCATATGTTCACTAGGTGCATCAGGTTGTGTTGTCACATTAGATGTAGCCACTTAACTTGGCGTAGTTGACTATTTGGTGTGGCAGACTTGGTCTCTTTGTTCAAGCTTTGAGCTATCGGAATGAGCATATTTTATCAAGGTGCTTTCTCGGATTGCTCGAGTCTCGATGGAGCATGAAAGGATATCATAATTGCCGTTGTTCGTGAAGAACAAGTACATTACCAGGAGGATTGTCTGTGATCTTCCAACCTAGCTCACTGTAGCTTCCCTCCGTATGCGGCCAGGATGAAGGAAGTGGCGGGGCTAGTCATCGCACCCGGGACTTCCTGTTTAGAACTCTTCTTTTTGCTGTGGATATCTTGGCTATGAGTATTTATACCAGAATTGTAATATGGACATTGTACAATATAACGGTGATAACGGTAAGCCCTATCATAGGTAGTATGGATGCGATAGATAAAAGAAGTTCTATTAAGGAGGTTCGGTGGAGACATTATCTATGATGGTAGGGATACTATGGTGTATAATCGATAGTCAAGAAGATTTTTTAGGTATGATCATGGTGGGGTATTTTTGTGGAAGGAAAAGGAAATGAGCCAGAGGTAATATGAACAAGGCTATTTTCTTTGGATGGGAAACATAGGCAGCTCATAGTTTATAGGTCATATGAACGTGAACTGCTTGATTTTGTTGAGAACATTCCACTGGGGGATCTTTGGTAGATATTACTTCTTGCGCACATGAGTGCAAGTAATAAGTTCAAAATAAAACTCTATCAGAGGTGATATGGACATGATAGCTTTTATGGCCTCCTTACATATTATGCACCTGAGGAAAAGTAATAAGTTCGAAACGAAACCCTATCAGAGGTGATATAGGAATAATAGGTTTTGTGGCCTTAACACCGCTGGCGTACTTAGAGTTAACTATGGGTCATAAGTTTAGATGACGACCGATATCAGAGTTATTATGGACGTGATAATCGATAGTCATATAGAGAGGTTTGTTCAAAGGTAATATGGATATGCAAACCCAGCTGGAGAGAACTGTTAGGACAGTATTTCAGAGATGATATGGACGTGAACTAATGCCCAATAGAACTAATTATGAATGGTCTACGCAAAAGTGTGGAAGTGTGGATAGACCAGAGAATTGCTCCACTAGGGAGATTTTGAGGATACATTATTTGTTGCATATTTTGGACTCCTAGAATACAAATAATGGTTTTATAGTGATTCATGAAAAAAAAGTGCATATTGTTCTTACACACTTGTTGGGGATGAACAACGGAGAAGGTACGCTATACATCTTGGTTGTCCAGCTTATAATAAAGGGAGTACAACTCTGGCTTAGACATAGTACTTTTTGAGGAACTTGTCGTTGATAGGCATCATGAGCAAGTCGCTATTAGATTTTATGAGCCGGTAGACGCTGTTGGAGACCACAAATTCTACGATAAACGGACCCTCCTATTTATGTTGGAATTTACCAGCCATCTTTTGGGTCATAATCATCGGCCTTCTTACTGTCAAGACGAGGTCACCCACTTGGTAAGTTCTCTTCTTGACCCGTTTGTTGAAGGCTCCTGAGAGGTGCGCTTGGTACAGTTCGATGTGCTGTTGAGCTAAGAGATGTTTCTCGTTAAGTGCTTCCAATTCTTGTAGTCGTCGACGTTGGTTGTCGTCGACGGTTATCTGGTTGGATAAAGCCACTCGGAGTGAGAGAATTTGAATATCGAGTGGGAGGACCGCTTCGCTTCCATAATCCAAGGAGAATGACATACTTCCGGTAGGTGTCCGAAACTTTGTGCGATAGGCCCAAAGAAATTCACCCAACTTATCATTCCAGTCGTGCTTATTGGAAGACACAAACTTCTTGAGTATCTGCTAGATTTTAGGCAGTCGAGGCCATGTTCTAGATTCGATTTTTGTCACAAAATCAGTAGAAAGCATAACTTACAAACTGTGGACTATTGTCGTGGATGATCCTCCATGGCAGGCCGAAGTAGTATATGACGTGATGCTTGACAAAGATGATCATATTTGAGGTCTTTACTTCAGCGAGTGGAACAGCTTCCACCCACTTGGAGAAATAGCCGGTGATAGCCAAGATGAACCAATGTTCCTTAGAAGAAGGTGGACTAATTATCCCGATAATGTCCATTTCTCGTGCTTGAAATGGCCAAGATGCAACCGTTGGGTGTAAGAATTTTGAGGGCTGGTGGATGAAGTCTTCGTGGATTTGGCACTCTTGGCACTTTCTCACATAGTTAACAACATCTGATACCATTGTTAGCTAATAGTAATCCATTCTCCGAAGACGGTCCTATAGCTTGGGTAAGGGCTGATGGGCACCGCAAACCCCGTCGTAAGCCTTACGGAGCGCCTGCTTCGCTTCTGCATTCAATAGGCATCATAACAGAAGATCGTCGTAGGAATGATAATACAGGATTTTGGTAGCCATATTGTAGTAGAACCGTAGGGAACGTTTCCTGATAGAAGTAGCCTCCTATGGTTCATCTGTAAGGATCCCAAAGACTGCATAGTCTATAAATAGGAGTGTCTAATCTGGGGTACTGGTGTCTGTCTTTATTGAGAAGCTCCGGCACAGACAAGGATTGTTCTTCGGGCAATCTAGTTCTTGGCTAACCACGGTGATCACTTCATGGGTATTGACTGGAACGGCTAAAGAGGCTACGTGGCCAGCCAGGGCATCAGCCTCGATATTTTATAGTCGAGGAACATGCTCTATAAAGAAATACTCGAAAGTGGATATTATGTCGAGTGCGGCTTGGTTGTTGGGAATCAAGTTTGGGTGGTCTCAACGAGAATGTTTCGTTGGACCTAAGAACTGCTCCATTTGGAGAATTTTTTGTATATCCATTATCCGCTGCGTATTCAGGATCTCCTGAACACAAATAATAGATTTGGCAAGAAATCATGGAATGACAAACATCCTCTTATGCATTTGCACTGGTTGGGGATAACAAAATAGAAATACTATACAATTTGAATTAATCTGCTAGGAAGTTCTAGGTTAGACGTAGTACTTGTTGAGGAACTTGCCCATCATTGGCATCTTTGGCAAGTCTAGATTAATATTTGCCAGCTTGTATGCACTGTTGAATCAAGGAGACATTATCCTTAATAAATCATTGGATTAGGGAAACACTATCCTTGGTGGGTTTGAGAATATACTGTCCTTGATTAAGAGTTCAGATCTGCTCTTATTTGTTGACAAAGTTTAGAGTTCAAGTTTTACGGACTACAGTCTTGTAGGAGCAACGATACGTGCTAGCACCTTCGTATCCCAGCCCACTATGAGTGATGTTGTAATAGTTGTTGGATTGTAAAGGAATACGTCGTCCTTTATCAAATTTAGCCCTTCAGTTTTATGGAGATCATAGCCCATCTTCTGCATAAGATGGAGTGACTGTTGGTTGTAATGATGAAACTGTGGATGCTCATCATTTTTTGCACCGGATACTATCAATGCTTTGGCTTATGACAAATGGGGAGTCAGGTGTAAAGGAAATTTGCCGTGTACACATGAAGGAGTTGGCTGAATTGTGTGCGTAGGATCACTGCCACGTGCGCACATTTGCTTATTACACTGAGGACCACTGCCTGCTACGTATATATGCATAATACACAGAGGGATAATATTTGCAGCTGTGGATTTATTTCGTCGAGAAGCACTGTCTCGCCATCGTTGATGAGTCATACGAGGCTTGGTTTTTGTGCAGAAGGAGACTTATTGAGCTGCGGTGGGCATCCGAAGTCTAAAATTTATATTTTTTGAGGAGAAGATCAAGCGGCACAACCTGTATTTCTTTTTTTTGACCTGGTCATTGAAGGAGCTACTTGTTGTGTCAGGTCTTGAGCAATGTCAGGGTGAACCCATATGACCTAGCCCTGTGGTGTGCTGAGAGGTACTGCCCCTGTTGTTTGGCCGCGAGATGATGGAAGATTGAAAACCTCCATTATTGCCCTGGGGATCGGGATCACTCCGTCTTGGGCTTCTATTGCCGGGAAGTTACTGAACTAGAGATATACCATGTTAGCGGCAACTATTTTTTCATTGAAGTCCAAGGTGAGGGTCTTAGTGTCGAGCAGACGCTGGATGTACCTCTTCATTGTGTAGAAATCCTATGTCGCATGGTGGACGTATCGGTGGTAGTTATAGTACTTCGGATTATTTATATTGATGGCCTCATCAGGGCGCTTGACTTGGGGAGCCGAAGCTTGTTTCCCTTTATTAGCACGTCAAAGATTGCTATGACATCATCATCTTCGAAAGAATAAGTTTCCTTCAGTTTCGGAGCCTCTGTAGGCTTTTACTCAGGCTTCTTGGTTATATTGGTAACAAGGGCCTACTTCCTCTTGGCATCCCGGACGTTATTGTCCTTGTTGTTATTGTTGTTGTTGTTGTTGTGAGGACATTTTCTTCTCTTAACAGCGACAAGGATTTGTCTTCCCAAGTGGCAGGCATCCTTCACTTTCTTCTCAATACCGATAATATTTATAATGAAAGTCGTCCAGTCTTTAAACTGAGAGTCGCCCTTCTAGAGTTTGACTGAGGGAAGAAGATTTCTCCGGCAGGTGTCCATCAGTGTGGACTAAGGATTACCAGGGGGTAACTTCAGTGTCGCTTGCATGTACCGCTTGATGTACTCACGTACAGACTTTCTCTTTTTACGTGATGTCCATTAGAGAGGATATTGTCATGTCATTTCCTCCGTCATAGAATCAAACACGGAATTGAATATTAAGATCGTTAAATGACGAAATACAATTATTCTGGAGACTAAAGAACCAATCGAAGGATACTCCATAAAAAGTCTCGATAAAGAGCTTGGTTAGGAGGGCATCATTGCGAGGCAGATGCCCCATTGCCATCTCGAAGTAACTCATTAATTGACGGAGAGATATTTTCCCATCAAATGGAGTCAAGTTGAAGGGCTAGGACTTGGGCGGGTATGGTGTCACCCTCACTTTTCTAGCTAGGGATAGTTTGGTAATTTGGTATGGATATTTAAATTTTAGGATTTAATATTGAATATTATTGTGATGATTGTATTAATTATTTATTTATGTTGAGTTATAATTATTTGCGGCTAGTATTAGTTATTTAATTAGAGGCTTGTGTTATTTAGTTTAGTTAGAGAGACTAGCCCAATATTTAGACTTGACACATATTGACCATTTAGACTTGTCATGACAATTAGTGAGCCCAACTTGGACCCAAGCCCATTAGTCATTTCCACTAATTAATTAAGGAGAATTAGTTTAATTATAATTAGTTAGAGACTTCCAAAAATATCCAACCTTAATTATTCCTCATAATTTACCATGTGTCACGACCCGATTCCTTAGAATCGTTGGGGCATCCCCCGAATCGTGATGCCATGCGGGCCTGGGGTTGCGCCCGCACAAGGCTAAAGTAATTTGCATAACGAGCACATATTCAGAGTACGCAGATAAATTGAACACAAGTTGAAACATGGAAAAGTTCACTTTATTGATAATGAACATCTATTACAAACTCTTGAACGAGCAGCTAATATGCCGCACGGGCTTACAAAAGAGATAACTCAAAATGAGATAGCAGTCCTGTACAATATATCCCTTTACTAAACTTCAAAAGATAGTTACCTCCAGGCTGGAGGATAGCTTTGCCACGGAGCTGCATTTGTGTATGAAGAGTTGCAAGCTCCTGTCTTCAAAATTCTTCAAAGGGCGCGGTGAAGATGAGCCAACAACTGGACTAGATCGGAAAGACAACTTTGGCTCCTCGCTCGGTTCACCTTGGTGCGGAGAACCTGTTTCAACGAGGGTTAGCATGTCGAAACATATTGGTGAAGACGAGCTAGCCGAACTATACCAATCAACATATTGTTTTAATGAAGCATGCATATTTATGGGTTTCTATCTTGCCTTAGTTCATTTACAAGTAAGCAGCATATATAATTTACTGAAATGAACGTGCCACCATTCGATAGATTTTTACCTGCCCGTCTGAATTACCTGCATAATACTTACCATGCCTTCCCTGCCACAAAGACACAAGTTAGTTTGCAACAGGTTTAAATATACAAGATGATCACTGGCTTGATTGCCATAATGGACACTAGTCTGTGACGAAGATGGTTTGCTACGTGCAAGAATGTGAGGTGCCGTATACCACCCTGTCCTACTACGTGAGACTAAACGTTAGTTTCGTCCGGAGCCGGAACGGTGCCAGTGCCCCAGCAGCCGCCTGCAGGAACTATACCTTGTGCACAAGTTGTCCGTGATCGCACATTAACAATCATTCGCCCAGAGGCTACGTTAACAAGCATTCGCCCGGAGGCTACGTGATTCGCCTTGAGGCTACATGAGTACAAGACAAGCAGTATTATACGATTCATTTATATTGCATCTACGTTAAATTCATGCATTCAGGATATAGCTTTGTAAATTCAAACTTGCATCTATGGATATGATAAATATTCCGAACGAACAAGCATGCAAAGACATAACCGTTCACAAGTTTAATTGACAAGAAATACAATTCAAGTCTATTCCCTTTTATCTTGGTATATTTTATTATTTCTTGGTATCGTTTGATCGGGGCAAAGAAGAATGCAAGATTTTAGGGTGTGAAGCTTGGAAGCAGGGCTAGCTAATAAGGTTGGTAGCCACTCACTTATATTTTTGGAAGGGAGAAGGAAAGAGGCGTTTCACGACTCCACTCGTAAGCCGCCTACTGCTCGTTCACCTGCACATGAACAGCTCGATTAATACTTCTTCCTCTCTTTCCAATCTCGGAATTGAAGTATAGCTCAATGAATGAAAACAATAAAAACCAAAGAAACCGTTCAAGGAAAACCAGCAAATCCCAAAACCAACTCAAAGCACGAAAGTAACAAGCGACATCGAAAACCGAGGCAATAAAAGATAGCAACGGAGAGGTCCCTCCTGACTCTGCCGCTAAGTCGATCCCGAGGGCACGGTCCACTGAATATGGGAATCGATTCCGAAGAAACAAATCCATAACGAGGACGAGTTCTTGTTTCAATCTATCCCGATCGAACGATACCGTTTGTGTTTCTTAGCCGCACTCCCCGCATCGGGGAACGGGGCACTACATCCTACCCAACCAATTGAAAGTTTCGTTCTCGAAACTTAGGAACAGGACCTACCATCAGGGAATGTTACGTTGAGGATGTTTAGCAGAATATTTGGGACAGTCACGAATTCTGTGGTTTGCATCGCCACAGATGAGGCATAATCCTTATTTCAGACGACATTCATTGGCCAGGTGCCCTGGCTTCTTGCAGAAGTGACATAGCTTCCCTCTATGCGGACCACCGTTGTTGTGGCACTTTGTAGCGGTGTTTCCTCCTTCGTTGCTTTAGCGTTTGTGACTGGATGTATGCACAGCGCCGGCAGCAACATGAGGATATTGTGGTTCAAGCGATAAGGCATGATTCATAACTTCACGTATGGTACGATACTGATGAACGACTATGTGCGCATTGGTGGCAGGGCGTAGTCCACCTTCAAACCTTTTAGCTCGACTCGCTGCATCAGGTAAATAGGTCCTAGCGAATTTGGAGAGTCGGTTGAATTCGGCGGAATACTGTTTGACTGTCATGCTGCCTTGCCTCAGTTGCACGAACTCGTTCTCCATCCGACGTTGTACTGGAGGGGGTACAAACTCCTCTTCGAACGCGACACAAAAAGTCGCCTACGAGATCGCCTCTTCTCCGTGATCAAATTGGAGAGATCGTCGATGCACGTTCCACCAATCGTGCATGTTGAGGCAGAGCTGTAGTTGCGCGCAGGCGACGCGCTTCTCTTCGGGGACCTCTAGCAGAGCGAAGTGATCTTCAAGTTTGTCCAACCAATCTAGAGCTACGACTGCGTCCTCAGCCCCGTTGAATGGGGTATTGCAGACTTTCTTGAAGTAGTCAAAGTCGAAGGCAGTCACGTCCGTCGGCCTTGGAATTTGTGGCGTCTCTACTTCAAGCAAGGGCTGTTCCACCGGAGTCGGCGCTCTTGCCGTGGAATGGTTGGAAGCCAAAGTCTGAACGATCTGTTGTAGGGCATCCACCTGCTTTTGTTGGACTGAGAATCGTGCTTCTATATTGTCTTGAAACTTGAGCTGACTCTCTTCCGCTCGCTTCTCGGCCCGTTCGAAGCGAGCCTCGTCCCTTTGTTGATTTGCCTCCAATATCTGCAATATTTGCTGGATGGGATCGATGCTTGGCACGGCTCTCTGGCTCTCTGAACTTCCCGAAGTGTCAGAACTATTTTGTTGCCCTTGGGTTTCGTCCGGGGCTTGTGCTGCAGATTGCGCTGGAGCTATTCCTTCAAAAGAAGGTAAATTACATTAGGATCATAATGTATTATAGACTTATTGCATGAATGTATCTCATTTTGGCCTAGCGAGTTCAAGAGTTCGTACCGGAATTTGATCGTTAAAGGAACTTTTCCAGCACGAAGTCTAAGGAACTTTGAATCTATGCTCTGATACCACTATGTCACGAACCGATTCCGTAGAATCGTTGGGGCGTCCCCCAAATCGTGATGCCGTACGGGCCTGGGGTTGCGCCCGCACAAGGCTAAAGTAATTTGCATAACGAGCACATATTCAGAGTACGCAGATAAATTGAACACAAGTTGAAACATGGAAAAGTTCTCTTTATTGATAATGAACATCTATTACAAACTCTTGAACGAGTCAGCTAATATGCTGCACGGGCTTACAAAAGAGATGACTCAAAATGAGATAGCAGTCCTGTACATTATATCCTTTTACTAAACTTCAAAAGTTATAGACCTCCAGGCTGGAGGATAGATTTGCCACGGAGCTGCATTTGTGTATGAAGAGTTGCAAGCTCCTATCTTCAAAATGCTTCAAAGGGCGCGGTTAAGATGCGCCAACAACTGAACTGGATCGGAAAGACGACTTCGGCTCCTCGCTCGGTTTGCCTTGGTGCGGAGAACCTGTTTTAACGAGGGTCAGCATGTCGAAACATACTAGTGAAGGCGAGCTAGCCGAACTATACCAATCAATACATTGTTTTAATGAAGTATACATATTTATGGGTTTCTATCTTGCCTTAGTTCATTTATAAGTAAGCAGCATATAGAATTTACTGAAATGAATGTGCCACCGTTCGGTGGATTTTTACCTGCCCGTCTGAATTACCTGCACAATACTTACCATGCCTTCCCTGCCACGAAGACAGAAGTTAGTTTGCAACAGGTTTAAATATACAAGATGATCACTGGCTTGATTGCCATAATGGACACTAGTCTGTGACGAAGATGGTTTGCTACGTGCAAGAACGTGAGGCGCCGTATACCACCCTGTCCTTGTACGTGAGACTAAACGTTAGTTCCATCCGGAGCCGGAACGGTGCCAGTGCCCCAGCAGCCGCCCGCAGGAACTATACCTTGTGCACAAGTTATCCGTGATCGCACATTAACAATCATTCGTCCGGAGGCTACGTTAACAAGCATTCGCCCGGAGGCTACGTGATTCGCATTGAGGCTACATGAGTACTAGACAAGCAGTATTGCATGATTCATTTACATTGCATCTACGTAAATTCATGCATTCAGGATATAGCTTTGTACATTCAAACTTGCATCTATGGATATGATAAACATTCCGAACGAACAAGCATGCAAAGACATAACCGTTCACAAGTTTAATTGACAAGCAATACAATTCAAGTCTATTCCCTTTTATCTTGGTATCTTTTATTATTTCTTGGTATCGTTTGATTGGGGCAAAGGAGAATGCAAGATTTTAGGGTGTGAAACTTGGAAGCAGGGCTAGCTAATCGGGTTGGTAGCCACTCACTTAGATTTTTGGAAGGAAGAAGGAAAGAGGCGTTTCACGACTCCGCTCGTAAACCGCCTACTGCTCGTTTACCTGCACACGAACAGCTCGATTAATACTTCTTTCTCTCTTTCCAATCTCGGAATTGAAGTGCAGTTCAATGAATGAAAATAATAAAAACCATCGAAACCGTTCAAGGAAAACAAGCAAATCCCAAAACCAACTCAAAGCACGAAAGCAACAAGCGACATCGAAAACCGAGGCAATAAAAGATAGCAGCGGAGAGGTCCCTCCTGACTCTGTCGCTAAGTCGATCCCGGGGGCACGGTCCACTGAATATGGAAATCAATTCCGAAGAAACAAATCCATAACGAGGACGAGTTCTTATTTTAATCTATCCCGATCGAACGATACCGTTTGTGTTTCTTAGCCGCGCTCCCCGCACCGGGGGAACGGGGCGCTACACCATGTAGGGCTAACTTGGACATTAATTTTTCTTGGGGAAGGAGAGAATAGGCCAGCCACTATTAGAGGGGGGTTCCTCTCTCTCTCTCTCTATATATATATTTATATTAATTTATGATCCAAAATTCTAGATCTCCAAATTCCTATATTTTCTCAATTGATTTTATACTCAATTCACCTCCTTTTCCTTCTTAAATTCATCACTCTTGGAGCTTTGGATCTTCGAGAAATAAGGAGCACAATAAGGAGGAGCTTTGGAGATAGAGATCGTGTCTTAATCTTTTACAATTGTGTTTTCATTGGAAATCCATCTTCCAATTGGTAATTTATGAATTTTTCCTCATTATAACTTCTTAATCATGCATTTGACCATTAGGAATGACCCCATGGCATAGGACTACCTATAGGAGCAATTTCTAGGCTAATTAATTATGTGTAGTGAGTTCTATAGGGTAATTTATGGGCATGTTAGGAGAATTACAAATTTGACATATCAATTGTGTGTCATGAGACCAATTAGATCTAATTAGACTTAGATCGGGATTATAGGACTAGGTACGTGTTCACAAATGGATATGTGTAGGCCGTATCATGGTATTTCATGAAACAATGCGATACGGAGCCCAATTTTGGGGGTTTTGCACAATTAATCCTCAATTCTTCTTGTAGCAAGTTACTTTGGTCATATTATATGGTGGTTGATGTGTATTTATGATTATTGTGGAGAATTATGGGTTTCGGCATTCTTCTGGGTAGGTAGTGTAGTGTATCATATCATTGCTCATTAAGTGCTTGCTTAAATGTTCTAATGTATTATATAGACCTATGTATATATATATATATATATATATATATATATATATATATATATATATATATATATATATATATATTTATTTATTTATTTATTAACTCATTTTTAATTGTCTTATGCATATATGTGTGAGTGTATTGTGAGAGTTGGATGAGTGATGGTGTTACATAGTGCAAATAAGCACTATGTCAGGCTCGGGTAAAGGGAATACCTGGAATTGTTGTATGTTGGTTGTTGAGGGGTGAGTGTAGTGTGTCAGTAGGACTGTAGGGGGTATGCAGTCATGCACTGTGTGTATTGCATATTTCTGTAGTATGCAGAAATGACTATTGCAAACTGCTGGTTCAATGTGCATGAAGATGGGCAAGGGATGTGCCCAGTCCAAGTAGTTTGCCTGAATTCTTGGACTTGTATGCAGTGAATGGAAAGGTGTCTGGAGGTAAGGAGGCAGTTAGAGTGGTAACATTTATTTGCTCAGCATTGGTGCATAGCAACAACCTATTCTAGTTAATGATCAGTCATGCACTGCACTAACAGATCGCTCAACGGAAGAAAGATCTCATTTAAGCAGTGAAATCGAGTAGATAATGCACCATGTAGCAAATGTGTGCAGTTTGGACCTATAATTGTAAAGTGTGTGGGTGTAGGCATTGGTTACTCGTGTATGCTTAGTGAGGCTCGTGCAAGTGGATAGATGAAGGGAGTGAGATATCAATGTATGTGAAGTTGGTGTCTAAGAAGAGGTTGTGCCAGATTATACAGGGTAGCATGTGTGTATGCATTAGTGAGGGTTGGAAGTGAAGTATTGTGTGAGTATTATAAGGGTTGTAAGTGTCTGTGCAGGACCTGCAGGTAGGTAACTTAGGACTTAGTACAGTCCAAGTATCAGTGGTACATGTTAATAGTTATGTATCAGGTATATACTGGTAGGTATGTGTCAGGGGTTGTGAAAGGGTGGTGTCTCATATTTGTAAAGAGTGTGGGTGTATCATTAATATGTAGGATTTGTGTGTGAAGTTAGTAGGGAGGTGTTCAGTCGCAGGTGCTTTTGTGCATTTGTAGGTAATGCACTAGTATATCTAGTTGAGGTATTGTTTGGATTATGGGTTAGCATGTGTGATGTAGGGAAGTATAGGTATTAAGGTATAGTGATAATTAGATATAACTAAGGTATATGATCATAACTAGGATACTAGTTAAAGTATTAAGTGTATAGGTTGGTATCCTAAGATACTTAGCTAATAGCAAGTTACCTTATAATATTGCTAGGTATATGGGTATATATACTTAATACTTAGTATATTGGCTAGTATATCTAATACCTAGTTATGAACCTAAAGCTAGATAAGACCTAGTTTGACCTAGTATGAACCTAGTGAACTAGAAATGGACTTAGAGAGGCATGTTTAGATTATCTTATCATTATTCACTTCATTACACAATTTGACATAGAATTTCAGATATAGGTCTGTGTGACACCAGTTTGGACACCGAGACACATTCATTTCTCTGGACCACAGGCGAGTACATTTCTCTGTTAGTTTTTATTTCATGATAGTGTATATATATCACATGTTCCAGAACTATATACTTGATTTTGACACAGTAATTTCATGGACTGGTACTATATGGATCCTGTCAGGAGATGTTATCCCTTACCGTATTCAGTGGGTACTCCTTCACATGTATTTTATCTTGTGTATCGCGTATTAATTTTTAGTATACTCCGTGTTCATACAATGCTCGTGTTTAGTGTGCCCATATTCGTGTTCGTAACGTGTCGTGATTGGATCCATTGGTATTGATTGGGGATGGAGGAATAGGAGTTGGTTATGTGATCAAGCCAAGTGTATTCGTGTACATGTCGATTACATATCTCACGTGTAATCGAGTTACCATATTGTATTCGTGTTCAACCCAAACCGATCATATAATAAACATGTATTCCATTGCACATTAGCTAGTTTATACCTTTATTGTAGTTATTCTATTGTCTGTTCTTCATTCCAGTAAATTATATGTTCACTCTGGTTCATTACATTCTGATGTTTAGTTATCTTATATTCTTTTCTATCATCTGATGTATATGCTCGATTATGTATTTGAAACTGCTTTCAGAGGTATGTACTTTGCTCTAATCCTGACTGGATATATTTTTCAGATGATTGGCTTGTGGACCAGTGTTCAACCAACTATGGGCCGCAGGACGACGTACGATTAGAGGATACTCCTTTAGAGCAGGAGGACTTAGTAACAGAGTCAGAGGAGGTTTATATTATATGTTTAGACCTGTATTAGACTTTTATTCAGGCTTATGGTATGTATATATTATCTCGGAGTTATGGTTGTATTGTGACTCTTTTCCTTCATTATTCCATCTCGTGCTTTATCTTTCTTAGTTTGTTATGTGATTGAGTATAGTTTACAATTTATCAGATAACCTTTTGTTCCTCCGTTTGGAGTTGAGATGATTGACAGGTACCATATATATTGTATGAGTGATTTAGATAGTAGAGTTGACCCAAACAACGTTCTACCGTCGATGTTGTTGCGTAGGCTAGGCGTTGCTCACTACTCGTGCCCTTATTTCGAGTGTGGGTCATAACATATTTTTAGTGGTGGCCCATGAAGGTCCTAGAGTCCCATTTAGAATGATATTGTAGTAGTGCTCACCTAGAGTACTGCTACAAGCCTTCTTTAGGATATAAGATTTCGGCTGAGAATATACTCAATCACAACTAGAAAATAATTACAAATATCTATTTTGCTATCCTTATCTATTGAATCTTTGCTTTACTTTGAATAATTTCGTCCTTCTAAGATGATATCGTATCTTACTCAATATTGATACCTTTTTTCAATATATCTTCAGAGGATGTCGCTGAAGACGCATTCCCAGCGCTCAGGGGCAATGTCAGCGAGGTCGGTCACTTCGTCGTCTATGAGGGCAGCACCAACAGACACTGTTCCAGTAGCTACATTATAGAGGTCCACTTCACCGATCCAGGTGGCTATTTCTGCAACAGCTTTTGAGGATGCTCCACCTCCGGCACAGAGGGCAACACCGACAGTTTCAGGGGATCTTCTACCCCCACCACCCACAGACGATCAGACACAAATGTTTGTGTTATTTCAGCAGATGATAGAGGCATAACAGCGCCAGTCAGAGGTTATGAGTCATGGTATTGAGAATGTCCACCAGATTGTGCTTGCTGCAGTTGAGAGAGCCGCCTTAGTACAGCCACAAACGGCACCACATAGCCGCGGCCAGGAAATATCATAGATTTCAAGAGGATGGTGCCGAAGTACTTTAAAGGCACTGAAGGGATTATTTATGCTGCTGATTGGATAGAATACATTGGGAAGAACCTACGACTGATGCAGATTCGAGAGAGATTGCTGGTAAAAGCCGCAGGAAGCATAATGTTTGATATTGCACTAACTAGGTTCGGGACAGACCCCTGGATCTCATCATCGAGACCTACTTGGGAAGCTTTCAAGGAGCTCTTCAAGGAAAAGTTCTTTCCAGATGTGGCTCTAACATCTCTAGAGAGCCAGTTTGAGTACCTCGTTCAGGAAGGTATGACGGTGGATGAGTATGCGGCAGAGTATTGTAGATTAGGCCGCTTTATGGAGGAGCAGAACCCCAGAAGAAGGGCCAGGAAGTTCAGAAAGGGCCTGAACAGGGAGATCAAATCACATAAGAATGGAGATCCCACCGCTACTTTTTAGGAGATTCTGAGACAGGCATAGCAAACAGAGAATGATCTAGAGCTTGGTTCCAAGAGGCCGAGGTACACAGGAGGATCCAGTACAAACACGGGTCCAATAAAGTGGCCTCACTTTCAGCAGCAGCATCAGAGGCACTTCCAGCAGCCGAGGCAGCAGTATCATGGACCAGCTATAGTGCCAGTACAATAGACGCACCAAATCAAGAGGCCAGCTATTCCTTGCCTTTTCTGTAAGAAGCAGGAACACGGATGGGATGCCTGCAGGATAAGATTGGGCCAGTACTTATTCTGCGGATCAGGAGACCATCAGCTGAGGGCTTGTCCTAGATCTCCAGCTCGTCCAGCTCAGGGCAGAGTTCAGGCACAGAGAGCACCCGCGAGACCACCAGCGGGACAGCAAAGAGGACCTCGCCTACTATCACAACAACAGTAGTTCGTTCAGCATCAGAAGAGAGGTGCCTAGCGATAGGGGCGAGCTTTTGCCTTGACCGTCGAGGAGGAGGAGCCACTCGACGATGTTATTTTAGGTTCAGTCTATCTTGATTCTTTTTTAGCTCATATTTTTTTATTTTGGTGCTTCACATAGTTTTGTATCTGTATATTTTGCTTTGAAATATCACCTTAAGACTGAACTGTTGGCGAGGACTTACAAGATCACGACCGGGGGTGGCATTTTCCTAGTTAGTGATGGTTGCAAGGATCGAAGAGTTTCTTTGGGAGGCCGAGAGTTGAGCGTGTGTCTACTCGTAATGCCACTTTTGAGCTATGATATAAGACTCAGGATGGATTGGTTGAGTAAACCATGATAGTATCGATTATCGAGGAGGCATAGTTTTGTTTCGGGCATCAGGAGAGCCAGAGTTTGAGTTCGTTAGAGGAGTAGCAGAGCAGAGCGAGGGAGACTTCTGTGTAGGTATGGTGGAAGAGCAAGAGCCGTCATATTCATTGATTGCAGAGTATATAGATATCTTTTCGGAGGAGTTATCGGGGTTGCCACAAGAAAGAGATGTGAGTTCTCTATAGACTTGGTGCCAGACACAAAGCCAATATTACAACACGTCTATTGAGTGAACAATAGCGAACTGACAGAGTTAAAAATGTAGGTGGATGAATTACAGTACAAGGGCTTCGTCCGATCTAGTTCATCATCGTGGGGTGCTCAGATATTATTTGTACCGAAGAAGGATGGGTCGGTACGCATGTATATCAACTACAGGGCACTCAACAACCTCACTATCAAAAATAAATACCAGTTGCCACGGATTGACGATTTATTTGATTAGTTGAGCAGAGCGAAGATATTCTTAAAGATAGACTTAAGGTAGGGGTACCACCAGGTGAAAGTGAAGAAGGAAGATATTCCGAAGACAACTTTCGGGACTCGATATGGGCAGTTTGAGTTCTTGGGGAAGCGGTATTCATGAACCTGATGAATAAGATATTTTATCAGTACTTGGATCAGTTTGTGGTAGTAATCATTGATGATATATTGATTTATTCGAAGACCCCGTAGTAGCATAAGAAACACCTGAGGATAGTTCTGGAGACCCTCATGAAGGAGAAGCTTTATGGAAAGATTTCGAAGTATGAGTTCTTCCTTAATAAGGTTGAATTTCTTGGACATATGATTACAAGAGACGGGATCTCAGTAGACCCGAAATTTTTTTAGCAATAGAGTCGTGGTCTACCCCGAGTTCAGTGGCAGAGATCATGAGTTTGCTTGGATTGGCAGGCTATTATCGGAGCCTACATTTAAGGATCTAAAGAAAAGGTTGACTACAGCTCCAGTATTGACATCTCCATCAAGGATAGGAGGATTTTCTATATATAGTGATGCATCAGGAAAGGGTTTGGGTTGTGTGTTACAGCAGAATGGGAAGATGATTTCCTATGCTTCTAAGCAATTATGCCCGTATAAGAAGAACTACCCTACTCATGATTTGGAGTTGGCAGCAGTTATTTTTTCTCTTAAACTGTGGAAGCACTACTTGTATGGAGAGTGGGTAGAGATCTTTACAGATCACAAGAATTTGAAGTATGTGTTTACATAAAAAGAGCTCAACATGAGGCAGCGGCGGTGGTTGTAGTTGATGAAGGACTTCAATATTTCTTTGTAGTACCATCGAGGAAAGGCCAACATAGTCACTGATGCTTTGATTAGGTATCCATTGGCTATGTTCTTGACAAGGGACAAACATTTATTGGCCGATATTAATAGCTTGGGTATTGAGGTATTAGTTCCTGGAGTTGCAACACAGATATGGGGACTTTAGGTACAATCAGAGTTGATGGACCGGATCAGAGTCGTACAATTTTAGGATAAGTCTCCGAGGAGCATCAGAGCGCAGGTGCGGATGGGATTGACAGAGAACTTCAGTATTGTAGAAGATGGATCATTGCAATACGGTACCAGATTGTGTGTGCCGACTGGAGCATTGCGCGAGGAGGTTCTTCAGGAGGTACATCGATCTCAGTACTCTATGCATTCAGGTGCCAACAAGATATATAGGAACATGAGAGAGCATGTTTAGTGGTATGGTATAAAGCGGGAGGTGGCTATCTTCGTATCCGGATGCTTGGTATGTCAGCAGGTAAAGGCAGGGTGACAGTGGCCAGGTGGATTGCTTTAGCCTTTACCCATTCCATAGTGGAAGTGGGAGCATGTGACAATGGACTTTGTTTTGGGACTACCGCATTCTCCAGAAGGGAAAGACGCGATTTGGGTCATCGTAGACAAGTTGACCAAATCAGCCCACTTTTTGCCATTCAAAGTGGGTGCGCACCGTTTACGGAGAAGCTCGCGGAGATGCATGTGCGTCAGATAATCAAATTGCATGGAGTTCCTATGGGCATAGTCTCAGATCGGGATAGTCGTTTCATATCCCACTTCTGGAGGAGTTTGCAGGCTAGCTTGGGCACTCAGCTCAATTTCAGTACCGCATATCACCCTCAAACAGACAGGCAGTCGGACAGGATAATCCAGACCCTCGAGGATATGCAACACAAGTATGTTTTAGATTTTAGAGGCTCTTGGGAGGACCATCTTCACCTAGTAAAGTTTGCTTACAACAATAGCTACCAGGCCAGTATCGAGATATCACCATTTGAGGCGTTGTATGGATGGAGATGCCGTACTCCGTTATCATATGATGTTGGTGAGAGAGCCTTATTGAGACCAAAGATGGTCGTAGATGCAGCTGAGAAGGTGAAGCTCATCAGGGATAGACTTTGGGTGACGTAGGACAGACAATGGCATTGGGCCGATAGCCACCGGAGGCAATTGGAGTTTGAGGTATATATTTTGTTTGCATTGCTTGTGATTGCTTATTTTTTTAGAGTGCTAACGCTGTGTTTCATGCTAGGTTGGTGATCTGGTGTTCTTGAGAATTTCTTCGACAAGGGGCACGATTCGCTTTAGTAGAGGCAAAAAGCTTAGTCTACAGTACATCGGACCCTTCAGTGTTCTTAAGAAGGTCGGTGCAGTAGCATACAGACTAGACTTACCGCCTGCATTAGAGGGAGTGCACAACGTGTTCCACGTGTCGCAGCTGAGACGGTACATGGCAGATCCTAGCCATATACTAGATCACTCAGAGATCGAGGTTGGTACAACTCTCAGCTACCCTATCACCCCCACTTTTTTCAGCTAGGGATAATTTGATAATTTGGCCTAGTTATTTAATTTTTAGAATATAATATTAATATTAATGGGCCATGTATATTTATTTGATACTTGTATTAGTTATTTAATTATTAGAGTGCTATATTTAATTAGAGACTTGTAGCATTTAATTTAGTTAGTGGACTAGCCTATTTAATTTGACTTGATATTAGTGGACCTAAATAAGACTTGTCACTACCATATTTTCTAGGAAAGGGTATTTTGGTCTTTTCATAATAAATTAAATATTGTGCATGTTGAATATTTATTTAATATATTATTTATTTATTGTTAGATGCTAGATTTTATTTTTGACTTATGTTTGTGGACCCAACTAGTTTATATTAGATCCATGGACCAACATTTACTTCTAGTTAGAATTGAGCCAAATAGTAAGCCCATTCATTAGGAGGATGAATTAATTAGTTAAACAAATTAGACTAGAACCTTTCCTTCTTAGTTAATTGCTTCATGACAAGCCCAAAGGGGTATTATGGATATTTTATAGTAGCTTGGAGGAGGGGTAGAGGCCGACCACCATAGAAGGAGGAGAGAGACTCGTTTTATTTTTTATTCCAAATCTAGATCAAGAATTTTTCTCTTCCAAATTTTTTTATCCCTACACCAATTTCTACCCAAATTCCTTCCTTATTCATCATTGGAGGCTATTATAACAAGGAGAAAGCAAGGATCTACAAGGAGGAAGCAATGATTTATAAGTTGATGGCTCTT
This sequence comes from Iris macrosiphon, assembly GCA_036927795.1. NCBI lineage: Eukaryota > Viridiplantae > Streptophyta > Magnoliopsida > Asparagales > Iridaceae > Iris > Iris macrosiphon. Next base: position 134,785,393 of record JAYESA010000006.1, read on the forward strand.
GACACTCAATTTGGAGATTTCATTGGGAATTCATCTCCCAATAGGTATAATTCAGTTTTTTCTCTCTAATTAGACTATAAATCTATAATTTAATTATTAGGAACCCTCCCTTATACTAAGGCTACCCATTGGAATTGGAATTAGATTCATAGGAGGCTATGGAGAAAGTTATGTGGTATTTTGTGTCAATTTTGGGAGAATTCCGAGATTGGCACATCTTGTGTTTGTCAATAGGTCAATTAGACCAAATTGATATGTGTTTAATTATGTGTGACTAGTGTTGTGTCCATAATTAGATACGTGTCGGCCATATCCCAACAATTTGGCGATACAGATTGATTTGGGGATTTTCTTCCGATACGGGGGTTTGAGCATGTCATATTTTGACACGGGTACATAGACGAGTAGCTAACACTTCGTATTGCTTCTAATTATGACTTTAGACTTAGTCATATCCTTCAGGATACGTTCGGCGGTGTGGTAGAGCTGTATCGCAGCGTATCATTGATTGAGTGTAATACGGGTGCGGTACACTCCACGTGTTTGTTTTCTTGTATTTTAATTCTATTTACCTTGGTTCTAGCTATTAGAGTATTATAATTATAGTTGTTATATGATATAGATATATATGTATAGTTATGTGTTTGTTATATATTTCATTTTGATGTCTTGGTGGTCATGGGAGAATAGGAGAGTACATGTGCATCATTAGGGTTATTATGTGTTAGCATATATATATATATATATATATATATATATATATATATATAAGTAAGTGTATGTGTGTATGGGTGTGTGTATGTGTGTTTAGGGAGTGAATAAGTAGTGAATAAGCATTAAGCAGAATTAAAAAGCAGAAAGTAGAAAAAGCAGCAGGCAAAAAGTTGTAGAAAGCAGCAGCAAAAGCAGCAAAAAGTAGTAGAAAGCAGCAGCAGAAGCCATAAGCAACAGCAAAAGCAGCGATAAGCTACAGCAAGCAACCGCAAGCAGAAGCTGTAGCAGTAAGCAGCAGCAGTAATGATAAGCAGCAACAACAACGATAAGCAGAAGCAGTAGCGATAAGCAGCAGTAGTTGGAGTGCTTATAGTTAAGTTGTAGATAAGTTAATAAGCGAGTTAGTTTATATTGATAAGTTAGTAAGTTATGTATATATTGTTAGTAAGTTAGTAAATATATATATATATATATATATATATATATATATATATATATATATATATATATATATATATATAAATATATATATATATATATATAAAAGTTATGTATATATTGTTAGTAAGTTAGAATATATATATATAAGCACTAGTTACCATTGGTTTCTAGATTACCTTGAGTTACACCAAAGTAATGGGAGTTGAGGTATCATGGGTATGGATATTAAATATCTGAAGGGGTATGTTAGTATGTTAGTTTAGTATATTATTGTTATAAGTTTAAATGTATGTTAGTGTATAGTGAGGTAGGTTGGTTAGTTAGCTAATGTTAGATTTTGGATTACCTTGTGATACCAAGGTATTGTCAAGGTATTGGTTTATACTCAAGGTATTGAGTTTGTATATCAAGATGGGTGTGTAGGTGGCGTGATACCGCATTTGGTTCAAAGCCAAGGTATCCACTTAGCATTAGTTTAGCTAGGAGTACTATATATTTTATCTTGTATATATATATTATAGTATTTTCATATCTAATAACTTGCGTATCTTATGATACGGTATTTTGTTGGTATCCTAGTATCCTAGTATAACTAGTATAGCCTAGTTACATAGTGTGTGGACCCAATATCCTAGAGATGGACTCATACAACCTAAAAATAGCTAGTTTGACCAAGTTTGACTACTTTGACCTAGAGTTGACCTAGTTTGACTATTTTGACTTAGAAATGGCTTTATGATCTAGAATTGAACTAGCTTAACTTATTTTCATTCTAAAACATTGTATTAATGTAATATTCCATATATATGTCTGTGTGATACCAGTTCGGATACCATTTCACATCATTTGCTCTGGACCACCAGTTCAGATACTATTTTACATTATTTACTCCGGACCACAGGCGAGTATATTCTCTGATAGTTTATATTATTTGATAATTACTATAATGCAAGTATTTAGAAACGTATTACTTGATTCCTGACATATTGGTACATGGACTAGTATACATATGGATCTTCAGTCATGAGATATTATTTATTGTTTTATTATTTTTCGTGTTCGCATCTGGTTAATAAGCAATATTTAATATTAGACAATGTTCAATGTTCAATATTTAATATTTTATAATGCCTTGAGTATCTTGTATCGTAATGTGTCATGGTTGGATCCATTGTACTAGTCGAAAAAAGGGGAATTATTAGCTAGATATGTGATAAAATCCTAGACAATGTTCAATATTTAATGTTTAAGTAGATAATGTTTATCCAATGTTAAGTAGACAATGTTCAACCAAAGTCGATCACATATTTAACTAGTATTTCAATCACTTAGTTTAGTTACAGTTCTTCACATATTCTATTTTATTGTCTTATTTTATTTCATCGTGATCAGTGTATACCATATTGCTCTTATTTATCTATTTTTTTCTACCATAGTATGATATTGTTTATTTTTTCTCGTCTTGTATTATATTCTCTATTTCTGTTTATAGTCATTATTAATTAATTGGAACTGCCATTGGGTTGTACTTTGCTCTAATCCTTACTGGATATATTTTTCAGATGACTGGTTAGTGAGGATGTGTCCCACTTACTATGGGTTAACAGATGGAGTGTCACCTGAGGATGTAGTGCCAGATACTGAGGCTATTTATATTTTCATATCTTGTAGTAGTTATTTCAAGTTAGACTTTGGATTGTATTATTATTTTGAGATCTTGAGTTATGTTTAGATGTTGAGTTGGACCTGTGATGTATTGAGACTTGTATTTCTTTTCTTCCATTCCATATTGTGCTTACATCTTTCTTTAGTTTTTATATATGATTGAGTATTGACAACCCTTATTATATTATCATATTGCTCCTCCATTTGGAGTTGAGATGGCATGACATGTATTATATATATATATTGTGTGAATGTTAGATAGTATAGAAGACCGAAACAATGTTCTACCACTGATGCTGCGGCGTAGGTTGGACATACCCACGTACTCATGCCCCTATACCGGGTGCGCATCGTGACACATTTTTCTGGCGCCCATGCAGGTCAGGCTTCGCAATAGTGCGATATCGTGGTAGTACAATGGCTTAATGGTACTACTGCAAGCTGCGATAGGATAGGATATAGGATACTAGGATGAGGACAAATACTCAATAACAACTAGAAAATAATTCCAACCTAATTGAATCTTGCCATCTTTATCGTTCTGAATGTTGCTTTCCTTAAAAATTTATGTTCCTTTCCTTTCCATTTGTTGCTTGTGTGCTTAGTTAGTACCTTATAGACTGCTTGTAAGTTATTATATAGTTAGTATACCTTGTCAGAGACTACAAAACTAGGATGGACAAAGACCATAGTTAGTGATTCCTTTAAATTGCATGTTGTATGTTTTAGTTTGGACTAGGGTTGACCTAGTTGGGGGTATGATCATTTTTAAATTTTGATAAAGAAAATTTTCTACGGTGGATAGGATTGTCACTCCCACTTTTTCCAGCTAGGGATAATTTGGTAATTTCGCCTAGTTGGGGGTATGATCATATGGCTCCTTCAACAAAATAAGGTTGTAACTGTAGCCGTATACCACGGGCATATTGCCATGTGGTCTCGGTTGGGATATGTTGTTGATAAGATCTCGGGGTCATTTTCAAGTTCGCTATGTGCGTGACTCGGTCAGCTGGACAAGTGGTCTTCACTGATTGTGTAAGGATCCCTTCGATTGCAACAGAAAGATCTTGCATAACATCTTGGCTGCATAACGTCTTGTCCGCATATGTGGTCTCCTTTGGCCTTGGTCTTATGGTCACTTCGGCCTCATGACATTTTGGCTGCATGCGAGCTCTCGTCTGGCCTTGGTCGGATGGACACTTTGGCCGCATGATGACGAGGCTGTATAGGGCCATAGCTGTATTTGAGGGAACACGTGCCATGGCATATCTGACGAAGTTATTAATGCACCGTTGTGACTTTCCATTATTTTATGAGCCGCCGCCTCTCTCACAATTCTCGAAGCACTTTGGGTGATAAGTGGTGTGTCAGAACTTCTAACAAGCATTGAATGATGTATCAGGGGATCTCATGTGGCCCCTTATTTCGTGGTTGTTCAGGCTGCATGAGTTTTTCTTATGCGTCTTCCAACTCATTAGTTGTTCGGGCCGCATGGGCTCTATGTGGCCCCTCTGGGGCCAGCTTTTACTTTGAAAGGGCATGAGCTCTATACGGCATGCATGATTTTCATGCTTCTATAAGATCTTCTTCAAAGTTTCTAAATTTTTTAAGTTTTTTAAGTTTAGAATACTTTGAACATAAGCATAGAGGGGATAACAGCAGGAACTGCAACGACGCATCTGTGAAGTGTCCTTCCGCTAGGCGGAGGGGATGCTTGAGGGAGTGGTTTTGCATGGAACTATTGGCGCATGTAGAAACTAGTTACTTAGTAGAGCATTTCACTGCTGGCGCATGGAAACCCTAGTTATTTAGTTGTGTATGGCACTACTGGCACATGGTAACACTAGTTATGAAACAATCGGCGCATGACATTCGATCTTTATGGCGCAGGGGGCTTTATTACTTCGGCGCATGGCCTTTGATTACTGTTGGCGCATGGTAGAAATTATCTATGCTTCTACACAAATGAACTGTTCTGTTGTTGTGCATATGCGCGCATGCACTGCTGCGCTTAAGCACACATGGGCTACTACACTATTGTGCCGCTATGCGTATGCGTTTATATGACGATGCTCGTATATGCGCCTTTGCTGGATTCAAAAATTGCGTGCATATTTGCAGATTATGACATCTGGACAATTATGGAAGGTCAATTCAAATTAAATCAATCCCGATATTTTGATATTCGATTTTTATTTTGATTGATATCCTTCCAAATTTGGATGGTGGTCAGGATTAGGGTTAGGGTTTCCTCCCTACTCTAGAAATAGTCTATTCACGTCTTCTTTGAGGAATAAAAAAAATTGAGTGACAGAAGAGATTATTTTGTCGCAGTTGTCATTGAAGTCCAGGAGTCTTTATCGAGCTAGCAATAGAGGTGAGTACGAGCGTTCCAGAAGTTTTCTTGTGAACTTGTTGGTTCATAAGAGAGGGTCGTCAAGTGGGCGAATATTGCTTTGAGCAATGGTGGTCTTTATCATCCAGCAATCATTCTCTTCTTGTTTTCTTCTTCTCCTTTCTTCTTTACTTGTAACATTCTATCTTAATTGCAACTGTGCTTGCAAGGATGAATGTATTGGATATATTGTCAGTTTGTAATCTGATATGTTATTGAAGAAATTTTTATTGGAATCGAGTTCCTCCATAGAGCAAGTTTACTTGTATGAATCTCTGGAACTCAATAACAACTTCAAGATCAAATAGAGAGCAGATTATAAAGTTTTACGTGAATCTCTTTTTTCTGGCCTTCTGATACATATTTGATCTACCTCAGGACTAATAGTAATGTCTAAATAAGAAATAGTACTAGATAACATACTAGAGTAAATAATGGATCATTAAAAGAAAATACTAGCTAGATATGCACCACTCTATGTTTAAAAAACCACGTTTGATATATGGATGACTTGGGATAACTCATTGGGAATACACAAGTGTATTACCAACAAGCATTGAACTAGAGGAGTTAAAATTCCCCAATCGTGGTCATATCTAGACGAAGTCTACATATCTACTATATGTTTTTTTCCTATTCCCAAACTCACGAATGGCATCCTTGGGAAGGGGTGTTGCTTCTGAATGGTCGTGCTGGAGATTTGATATGCAATCGTTACGGTTCCCCAGGTTCATCTTTAAGGATTGAATAGTCATAGTTGCCCTAATCCTTCATACAATAGTTAGGATTTGCGTGTCTTCCCACGCGTCGCTTAGGGCAAGCGAACCACCATTTATTTTATATAAATATGGGGGTCGGGTGGAAGAAAATGCTACATCTGTCTGCATCCTCATGGCTCCCAAGAGGGTTCGCTACAACTCCTGGAGGCCAATCGGCAACCCCCCCCCCCCCCCAACGCATAGCATCCTCTGCGAGTTCTAATAATATCTCTCCTTCCATTGTTTCCCTAGACCTGAAAGTTGTTGTTGTGTCTAGATCAGCCTCTTCTTCTGCTTTGTCATAGTTTACTAACCTAAGTAGGAGAGCGCCGAATGAGCTTAAGTTGGCCCTATCTCAGCATATTATTGACATCCTCGGCTTGATGTTGGAGGATATCGCTACGCCGCTGAGTACTATACTAGATTTTGATTCTCTCCCTCTAGATCAACGTTAGAGAGAGAGAGAGAGAGAGAGAGAGAGATACAATCGAGAGTGGAGGCCTGTTCTCGCTGTTTTCATGCCTCAAGTGTTCATTCTCTACAGGATATAACAAAAACTAGAAGTAGAACTTTAAATAATCATGTATAGAACAAATTAGAATTTAGTGCATGTGAAAGATCAAGAACATAATGTTTACATAAATACTTATTATTTACAGTAGTTATAACAAAAATATTCTATAAGCAATTGTAAAGACAATAATGAAATATCTGTAGTAGAACTGATCTTAAACTTCTGACATATTTAATTCGATAACTACATGATACATGTACGATGATTCCAATACCACATAAATAAAACATGGAAACCACACATAAAAACACAATCAGTTACTTAAACTTTAGCCTAGTTATTAGTTCTTAGGGTTTATCGTCTACGGTACACAATTCGATGTGCTAAATGTGGGTCAAAATTTAATGTATTTAAAATCTACATTGAAAGTGCTATTCTTATGTGTTTTGAGGATACATACACGTAGTTATTCTCAGATTTTCAGATTGAAGTATTTTTCTCAAGTTATGATCGTTTTGGTAAGAAACGACCTTGTCGACATGATTCAATTTTTTTAGTTCTAAAAATTCCTTTAACTACCAAACTAACTCCAAAAATTCTGGACTGAATAACAAGCCTACATATAATTCTTCCTAGTAAAAAAAAAAAAATCCTAAAGCGGGGTTTATGAATAGTTTGGTAGGTTTATATGCCCTTATTCTAAACAGGTCAATTTCGAACCAATTTTATCGTAAAAAACATAAAAAATCGAAAACAACCACAAATCTTTTAAAATTTTGGAATTGGATTAATTCCCAACATTTATTGAAATACTGTGCATATGTAGATATTAAAGTAAGATCCTGATTGAGAGATTAATATTTAGTATGGTTGTAGGGTTATGAGTTCATGATCGCTAAACACCTATCAAAACACATTAATATTTAGCCAAAATTTAGCATGTTATACCCATGTGTGTTAGAAATCAGAAAAATCTTATAGAAATGAAAAAACAATGTTGGGACGAAGGGTTATAACCAAAATATTATAAGGTTTTTTTGTTTGGGAGAGATCTCGGTAGGGGATTCTTAATTGCAACTTAGAAACCCACAAAATTTGACCTAAAATATAAATCAAATACTAGACATGTTGTAGATGATACATGTAAAATTTGAGATAAAAAATCTTTCAAAAATTATGGTATAATCTATGTTGAATTGCCTAAAAGTTGCTCAACTCGCTCAAAAATTCTCCAACAAAATTTTCCAAAATGATAACCCTAAATAAAACTAATATATATTAAAATTATTTGATCAATGGTTGCGATCAATTCAGCCGATGATCCAAAATATATGAGGAGCTGGGTGAGTGGGGGTGTGTTGCCGACCTGTGGGCTACCCGTCGGCTTGTTTTTTTATCATATGGGACATATGGCTTAGCCGATGCGAGTTTGGGTTGCAGGTGGGTGCGGCCCCGCTGGGTTCTCTCTCTCTCTCTCTCTCTCTACTGATTGGTTCCTCCCACCCCAGTGGGTGGCATAAATGTTGTTGTTGTTGTTGTGTTCTTTTTTCTTTTTTATTTATCTTTTTTTATTAGCAATTAAGAAATAGGTTTCAGCTAAATAAATACAATTAACTTTAAAAATTCATAAAATTTTAATAGAAAATATTGCACAAGAAATAAAGGCTATTCACACCTTGGCCAAAAAATGATTTAAAATAATCCTTTAATTTATAGAAATCTATTAGATAAATAAAATAAATTTTAAATAATTTCTAAAAGTTCATATTTGAGACCAAAATATTAATAAATTAATTATAAAAAATCAAAAATTTATAGAAAATATCTTAAGCTATTATATGTCTAGTAATAAAATTTGGGACTAAGTTACTATCGTGAGTGCCTACAAAATTTGAAGGCCTTATTTTAATTAATATTTAATTATTTTTGTTTTTTTTAGCCTCAACATTTTTTTAGAAAATTACCAAAATTTTTAAATGTTGTTAATGCATTATAAACTATTTCTAAGTTCTCGGCACAAATTTCTAACCAGTAGTCACGTACTATCCTTAATATGTTTTTTCTATTCATTAGTGTTTAAGTTACTATTTCTATAAACAAAAATTTAAAAACTTGTAATTAAAAATTTAAATTCTTCGATAGCGGATGTTACACCCACATACTTATTAGATCTTTATCGTCCTTTTATTAGGCCTTCCTTGCCTGCTTTACAATGATGTGGAAAAGTCAATAGGCCGTCATAGCCTTGTTTTCACTGGAGAGTACTAGAAGAGAACATTGGCCAGTTCCCTACTAATTAACAATTTAAGATCCGTAGAAGGCTGTTAAATTTCTTTTTAGCAGTTACCTAGGGCTTTTCCTCTATGAAATCTATTAGTATCCCATCTAGAGGTGAATGGAGGACCTAACAACCTCATGAGCAGATAGTCACTAACAAAACACACCAAGAACATTTCTAAGATTTTAAACTTGGAGAATAATATAAGATATATATTTTTTTTTTTTTGGCTTTATGATCGACATCGAGGAGTTCAAAAGCATCAAAGAAGAACTTTGCCACCATAGAGAAGTCATGTTGGTTCGGATCTTCAAATGGAACATAGTGATCCCGCGCTGATCAAATTTTATCTCCACACTTGCCTAGAATTTGTAAAAGTTTGTAGACATTACTTGTAAAGATTTCAATGTAAAGTTATAATCTCTCGCCAATCAGTACGAGTTTTCCTATTGTTCAATCACCTTTCTTCGAAAAACAATGGTAAGTTATCAATATACTTAAAAGTGTGACAAATTTCTAACAGGTTTCTATGCAGATTTTACTATTCTAATAGTATATCGCTGGTATACAAGTGATATACCGTCAACATGTTGTCAGACATGGGATGACAAATTTTCATGTTTTAATGTGGTCCGTTGTTTCGAAGTGAACGACCATGATTGCATAGTGGGATATAAATAAGGATCACCTAACCATAATTGCTTTAGCAAAAGAGAGAATTCTCAAGTTTGGAATCTTTATGACAGGGATTTTTTTAGCAGAACTTTGTTGATTCAAGGTATTCGTGTTGTCGGTTTGACAAACAATTTTTTATCCGATTTTTGTTCTTTGCTAACATTGTCCAACTATCTTTGTAATCTTCTATATAATTTACACGTAAAAATGTTTGTGTTTGTATTTATGTTGGGCTGTTCATTTGTGTGGATATTGTGATTTGTAGGTTGCGCATTTCTATTGAGTTATTGGGGACTTATTTAGTCCCACATCAGATAGAAAATAAGGAGGCTATTCTCCTCCTATATATATGTACCATCTCTCTTGGAAGTAAATCAATCAATTATTTCTCTCTATATGGTATTAGAGCCAAAGCTCTTAATTCTTTTTCCAAAAAACAAATTCCAAGAAAACAAGTAGAATTTCCTTTTCCCCTGGCTCTCACCCGATCCCCTCCCACGCCTTCCTCTGTGAAGGCCCCCCCACCCTTGGGTGTCATCGACATTCCCTGCGAGTTTGCATGCGGGTGTCGTCAAACCCGTCGTTGGATCGTGGATAATCAGAGAGGAACTCTTGTGTGATCCTCAGATTTCGATCTCAATGTGGGTTCTGAGATTAGAGAGCATACTACCTGGGAAGTTTTGCATAAATCTCTATTTCTAGTCCTTGTTCCGGAAAGTTTTATCCATCGTGCATTTCTTATGACGCATGAGTTTGGGGGTGTACAGATAAATGGAGAAAGTCATGATCGTATGTAGGCGTACGACACATATTTGAGTTGTTGTCACACCCCAGTACCGGAATACGGAGATGGACATGGCCAGCTACCTCGTACAAGGTACTCTATGTCGTATGGCGGTTACGGCTGTATAAGACAAGGGGGTACATGCTACAATCAAGTCTCTTATGGTCAATAACTTCTATGTCTCAATCATTCAAACAAGAAACAGTAAGCATAGAGCATATATGATAAAGCAATAAGGCATCCCAAACACTTTCTTAAAATGTTCTAGAGACCAACTGTGCAAAATAGGTAGCTGGAAGAGTAACAAAAGTTCATGACAGTGATCAGCTGCAGTCTTATTTAATACAATCATGTAAGAAAACTAATATCCAGATGAGCCGGCTAACAGGTGCCGGTGGCTAAACGCCAAAAGAAGTAAATGTTCATTGATGAGCAGGAAAAAAGAAAACCCACTCGCTATCCCCTGCGACCATATTCCTGGTACGTGCCATGAGTTGGGGGGAGGTACGTTGGATCCTTGGGAGCTGGCTTGAAACCTGGCCATGCAAAACCAGTGAGATTAGACCCTAAATAGCAAGTAACACAAAGGAAGCGCAAAATAGATAAACAAAAGCCCAAGAAAAACATATAATAATACATAGGTTCAGTGTCGTAACTTAGGTCCATGGCATATCCTAGCACAAAGGTCCAACCCTACAACCAAACAAGGACAAGGGTTGAACCATTGCACTATGATAGTCCATTTTTCTCGGCTACTAACCGAATAATACAATCACAACCAAGTCCATTTTTTTAAATCGGCCAATCATTTGTACGGCTTGCTAATTTTTTTGGAGTCTGAGGTTATCTCAGAAATAATGCATAATAAGTATCCTCAGGTCACGCCAGTGCCGAACACGAGCTAACCGAACAAATAGATAAATAAAATAGGCACTTGTAGGATGCACCAGTCCCCCGTAGGACTATTATGCTAAAAATACGGTATTAGTGGTTCTAGTGTCCCTATAGTGAAACAGTGGCTCGACATAATAATATGTCAGATACTGCACTCTACTATGGCAAATGATATACAACATCTGTGGTGGCCAGCCCACAGCGCACTTAGAATGAATCTCTATGGGAAGGTTCGTTGGCATGATCTCGGATACCATTTCCTACAATGTTACTACCACTTTTAGTTACCTAATTAGTCCTATATTGTGTTTGAAATATCAATACGTGGTGGCAATATTCATACAATCAAAGTACGGGCACGCTAGATGCGAATTCATTGAAGTAAAATCTGGATTCACCCGGGTGTGTATGCAATATTTATACAATCAATATCCTATCCACGCTTTGGTAGTTAACTCACTTATTATGCTCGTGCTCGGGAAACAATATATATTTATAATATCACGCATTCAGGAATTTGTAGGCATTCTCGATGCACAATCCAAATATAATCACTTAATACATCACAGTCGTACCTCAGCGCAAATTAAATCATGAACAATTATCAAGCAATAGTAGTATCAGCACGTATACAGTATTTGATTTCAATTACCAATTACACATTGGATCATGAAAGAACAAGAAACATTCAAACAACAAACAAGGCCGCAGGGGTCTCTAGGCCGCATGGGAAGTCGATGCCGCATATAAAGTCAGGTCGAATGACAAATCTTGGCCGCATATAAAGACAGGGCCGTATATGAGTCCAAGCCTATCATGACCCGCACCCAAGGTAAGGATGCAAGTCAAAAACAACGTCCAGCCTACACTGCAGAATCGACGGTAGAACGATGTCTAGGTAATCTATCTAACAATATAATGAACCATCAATAATGACAATATACTCAATCATATATCTAAGATAGAAAAAAGCACAAATACGATAAAGAATAGAATAGTCACATACAACTCATGAGTCTAAAATAATACATCAATGAGTCTGAAAGAATGCTAAAAAATAAGCCGGAGACAAATCCAGTACAAGAAATACTAAGAAGGTACTAATCCCGGGTCATCTGTCTCAGTCGGAATAAGTTCCTCCTGAGCCAGGATTTCTAACTCTAAGCCTACAACATCCTGGGGTCCATAATGTGTAGGGTACCACTCCTCAGTATCATTTAGAAAAAATATATCCAGTCAGGAAAGGAGCAGAGTACATCTCTAACAGCAGTTCTAATCAATGATAAAAACTATGTAACAGTAAATATATGTGAATATACAAGATGCACAATAGATACGAGAGATATACAATAAGAAAATACTAGAATGAATACAATAATGAACAATTTGTCAATGAACAAGAATACTAATGACTAAGTGTGTGAGTACTAGCTTTAACTTGTGATCGGCTTGGGAACATGATACAATATATATGGCCTGGCAAATCATACGTGCGGTGTAAGATTAACACTATTCAATAAACAATACTTGATACAATGAGGGTATGATCACATATCTACACTAAAGCACTCTCCACCCTCGACTGGTATAATAGATCCACCCTATGGCACGAGATTCTCCAAGAAGATAGCGACTTTTCCTAAGAATCAATGTCTGTACATGTACAAGATAATCAATAAAATAATGCTTGCACAAGATACACCATACCAAGGAATAATATCTTATGACGAGATACGGATATACCAATCTGTGTAACCATCGTGTCAAGAGAACATGGATATCTATCCTAGATACAATAAACATAGAGGATATCATAAATAAGAAACTATCAGAGAATGTACTCGCCTGAAGTCCAAAGAATAGTCTCACAGATTTTTGATACGGTGCCTCGAAGACCTAGATATGGAATACAACATCAATACAAGGTTCCGGAAAGAAAATAAGTTAAACTAGTCAACTTCTAGGTCAACAAGTCAAATCTAAGTCAAAAGTCAAACTCGATCAACTCTAAGTCAACTATGGTCAACTATAGTCAAACTATGGTCAATTACCTATTTTTAGGTTGCATAAGTCTAATACAAAGATATTGGGTTCAAATACTAAAGTCTAGGTCATAAAACTATATCTTATGATACTAGGATACCTTATCTCTGGATACGTAAATCAATAGGTAAAATATTACATATAAATATCAAACAATTATTAATTATATATAATCCTAATTACAAATATTAAATAGATGCCTTGGTCTTGAACCAACTTGGTATCACAACACTAACCATAAACTTGCTACCTACACCCAATACCTTAGGTATCCTAAAATACCTTGATACATACCTTGGTATCTCTAGGTAATATCCAATACCTTGCTTATACGAACTACCCGTAATAATAATATATGTTACACTAATTACTATACATATAGTATACTAAAATACAATTAGGAACTTAGGAACATATTTACATATATATTAATTACCATATATATATATATATATATATATATATATATATATATACATATACATATATATATATATATATCTATATATATAAATATCTAATATTAATAAAAAAACTGCCAAACTATCATTAAAAGCCGCTGTCCACTATCGCTGATACTACCGATACCGCTGATACTCTGCTATTTTTGCGACGGTTTCTGTTGCTGTCGGTAAACTATTGTCGCTGCTGCTATATGCTATTGTTGTTGCTGCTGTTTTGCGACGCTGCTGCTGTCGCTATTTCAGTTGCTGCTACTGTTTGTTATTGCTGCTAATGCTGCTTTGGCGACACTGCTGATGTCGCTATTGCGGCTGCTACTGCTGTTATTGTTGCTGCTTTGGCGACGATGCTGCTGTTATTGCTGTTGCTTTGGCGACGATGCTGTTGTCGCTATTGCTCTCTGCTCTCCCTCTATCTTTAATATATATATATATGTATATATATATATATATATATATATATATATATATATAACATATATATAACACATAATATATATACTATAATATGTATATAACTACAACTAATAATATACATTCACACACACTCCTCACATACATATATATATATTTACATAATAACTACATAGTAATATACACATACATAGTAACATATTTATAACAACACACATACGTATACATACATATAATCATACACAATATATAATATACATTATATAAATATAAATATAACAGCATATAAATATCTATTTAACATATACATATATATACATACTACAATATATAAATATATACTTACATGTAGAAGAATAGCTACATAACAAATATACACATATAGTATATACATAGATACATAGATCTAAGATACAATATTATATAAATATATGTACACAATAATATTTATATATATATATATATATATATATATATATATATATATATACATAAATATAATTACACCTCTCCATGAATAAGAACACAAGAGAAATATATCTATAATTAAATTCTACAAACACATGGAACGTATCACCCCGTATCCCACTAAATCTATGATACGCATGCGACACGAGTCCACCACACATCCAAACGTATCTTGAAGGACACGAGCAAGTCATATATATTATTTATGAATAATACGAAGAGTCAAATACAAATCTACGTGTCCGTATCAAAATGTGACATGCTCAAAGTCTCGTGTCGGAGGAAAAACCCCCAAATTAACACGTATTACCAAATTATTGGGATACGACCTACACGTACCCAATTGTGGACACGATACTAGCCCCAAACACATAAGCACATGCCAAATTGATCTATAGGACCAATTGACACATACAACAATTGTCAATCTCGAAATTCTCCTAAAATTGATACAAAAAGTACCATAACTTTCTCAATAGGCCTCCTATGAACACAAAACCAACTCCTATGGGTAGCCTATGTATATGGGTTGATTTATCATGGTTAAATCTCAGATTTAGAACCTAAATTAAGGGAAAAAACTGGATTATACCTATTGGGAGATGGATTTCTAATGCAACCTCCAAATATGATAAAATTGGCCTCCAACTTGTAGATCCTTGCTCCTCTTTGTAGATCCTTGCTTCCTCCTTCTAGATTCTTGATCCACTTGCCTCCAATGGTGATTTGGAAAGGAATTTTGATAAAATTTGGTAGGAAAATGAAGTGGGAATGAAGAAATTTGGTTGAGAAAAATTCTAGATCTAGTTTTCAAATAAAAAGAGGAGAGAGAAACAATTTCCCCCTATATTATAGGTCGGCCTCCTTTTTCCTTCCTCAAGCTACTATAAATTATTCAATATACCCCTTGGGGCCTCTCATGAAAAAATAATTAAGGAGGGAAGCTTCTAGTCTAATGTTTTAATTAATTTAATCATCCTCCTAACCAATGGGCTTTCTAAATGGGCTAAATTCTAACAATTAATACATGTTGGTCATTATACTAGTTAGTTCCACTAATACAAGTCCAAAATAAATAACTAACATCTAATAATAATTAAATAATACAACAAATAATTATTTATCATGTACAATATTTAATTAAATATAAAATTACTAAAATACCATTTCCTAGAAAATGTGGTAGTGACGAGTCTACCCTCCTTAAAATAATTTCGTCCTCGAAATTCAAAGATGAAAACTACCCCCAAAAAATAACAGAACATAACAAAAGAACAGAACTAAAGAACGAAACTAACTATAAAAGAAAATAACATAACTAGGAACGAACATACCTCAAGGCACAAACAAATATGGACAACGCTCTCGTATTTCATCCTCTCTCTCCCAGGTAAACTCCCTCGGAGAGTGATGCCTCCATGTGACGCATACCAAAGGAATAGTCTGGTTCCTCAGCACCTTCTCTCTCCGATCCAGAATCTCAACTGGCTGCTCTGGATAGCTAAGAGTAGGGCCCACCTCTATCTCTGAGTGATCCAATACATGACTAGGATCTGCCACATACCGTCTCAACTGTGACACATGAAACACGTTGTGCACTCCCTCCAACAGGTGGCAAGTCCAGTCTATAAGCAACTGCATCGACCCTTTCTAGAATAGTGAAAGGTCTGATGAATCGCGGACAAAGCTTTCCGCCTCCACCAAAGTGAATCGTGCCTCGTGTTAGAGAAATTCTCAGAAACACCAAACCACCCACCTAGAATAAAACACAACCTTAAAAACTTAATCTATAACAAACAATCAAGAACAAGCACAAAACAAAAATCTAAAACTATACCTCAAACTCCAAAGGTCTCCTGTGGCTATCGGCCTAATGTCGCTGTCTGTCCTGCGCCACACGAAGTCTGTCTCTGAGTAACTGAAACTTCTTCGCTGCATCTACAACCATATCTGGGCCAAGCAAAACTCTCTCTCCAATATCTTCCCATGACAAGGGAGTACGACACCTCTAACTGTACAGAGCTTCAAAAGGTGACATCTCTATACTAGATTGGTAGCTGTTGTTGTAAGCAAACTCTACCAAATGGAGATAGTCCTCCCAAGAATCCCCAAAATCTAGTACACAAGTGCATAATATATCCTCGAGAGTCTGAATAGTCCTCTCTGACTGCCCATCTGTTTGGGGATGATATACAATACTGAACTTGAGCTGAGTGCCCAAACTCTCCTACAAACTCTTCCAGAAATAAGAAGTAAAACGACTATCCTGATCCGAGACTATGCTGACGGGAACTCCATGTATCCTAACGATCTGTCTCACATACATCTCTGCCAGCTTCTCCGTAGACAAACCCACCTTGAAAGGTAAAAAGTGGGCTGACTTGGTCAACCTATCAACGATGACCCAAATTGCGTCTTTCCCTCCTAGAGATCATGGAAGTCCAGACACAAAATCTATAGTAATGTACTCCCACTTCCACTCTGGAATGGGTAATGGCTGAAGTAAACCTCCTAGCCTCTGCCTTTCAGCTTTTACCTGCTGGCACACTAAGCATCTGGATACAAACTGTGCCACTTCCCTCTTCATGCCATACCACCACACACTCTCTCGCATATCCCAATACATCTTGTCGACACCTGGATGTATGAAATACTGAGAGCGATACGCTTCCTAGAACACCTCCTCAAGTACCTCCCCACTAGGCACACACAATCTAACTCCATGCCTCAAAGATCCATCATCAGTAATGGTGAAATCATCCTCCAATCCTGCTCTCACCTGAGCTCTAATGCTCCTCAGAGATACATCCTCATACTGTGCTGCCTTGATCCTGTCCATCAAATCTGAATGTATCTGCAATCCCCACATCTGTATAGCACAACCAAGAACTATCACCTTAATGC
This sequence comes from Iris macrosiphon, assembly GCA_036927795.1. Classification (NCBI taxonomy): domain Eukaryota; kingdom Viridiplantae; phylum Streptophyta; class Magnoliopsida; order Asparagales; family Iridaceae; genus Iris; species Iris macrosiphon. The sequence continues at coordinate 134,802,801 of JAYESA010000006.1, forward strand.
CCAAGCTCTCCAAGTCCTCCAGCAAATATCGATCATACGTCAAGAACATAGCTACCGAATACCTACTCAAAGCATCGACAACTACATTAGCTTTCCCAGGATGATATTACAAAGATATATCAAAATCCTTTATTAGTTCCAACCACCGATGCTGCCTCATGTTTAGCTCCTTCTACGTAAAAACGTACTTCAAGCTTTTGTGGTCTGTGAAGATCTCCACACGCTCTCCGTACAAATAATATTTTTATAACTTCAGGGCAAAGATGACTGTTGCCAACCCCAAATCATGGGTAGGATAGTTCTTTTCATGAGGATGCAATTGCCTGGATGTATAGGCAATCACTATAAATAGTAAAACCTCTAGACCCTGATGGCAACGTCAAAATAGGAGCAGACGTCAACCTCTTCTTCAACTCCTTAAAAGCAACTTGGTAATCCTCCATCCAAACAAACTCTACATCCTTCCTGGTGATTCTGGTCATCGGCTCGTCAATCCTCGAAAAATCTTACACAAACTTCCTGTAGTAGCCTGCCAATCCCAAGAAACTCCTTATCTCTGCTACTGAACTCGGGGTCTTCCAAGATTCTACTGCTGCGATCTTCTTCGGATCCACTAAAATACCATCATCAGTCATAATATGCCCCAAGAACTCTACCTTGTCCAGGAAGAACTCACACTTGGACAGCTTTCCATACAGCTTCTCCTTCCTCAACACATCCAACACAATCCGCAAATGCTCCTCATGCTCCTCCGGTGTCTTCGAGTATATGAGTATATCGTCGATGAACACCACCACGAACTTGTCAAGGTACTAATGGAATACCTTGTTCATCAAGTTCATAAATACCACTGGTGCATTAGTCAACCTAAACTGCATCACCATAAACTCGTACTGACCATACCAAGTTCTAAAAGCAGTCTTCGATATATCCTCCGGCTTCACCTTCACCTGGTGGTAACCTGATCTCAAATCTATCTTAGAAAATACCTTAGCACCACTCAACTGATCGAACAGATCATCAATCTGTGGCAAAGGGTACTTATTCTTGATAGTGAGATTATTCAATGCCCTGTAATCAATGCACATGCGCACTGATCCATCCTTCTTCGGTACAAACAATACCGGGGCTCCCCACGGTGAAGAACTCAATCTGATAAATCTTTTATCCTATAATTCGTCCACCTGCTTCTTCAGCTCGACCAGCTCGCTGTTGTTTACTCTATAGACATGTTGCAAAATTAGTTCTGCACCTGGCACCAAGTCTATAGAGAATTCAATATCTCGATCTGGCGGCAATCCTGGTAATTCGTCAGGAAATACATCCAAGAACTCTGCTATCAATGGATGTGGCAACTCCTTGTCTTCCACCATAGCTCCACAAATAATGCCTTCTCCCTTCTCTGTAGCTCCTCTAGCAAACTCGAACTCTGGCTCTCCCAGCGAACCAAACAAAACTCTACCTCCTCTACAATCTATGCTAGTACGGTGCCTACTCAACCAATCCATCCCGAGTACAATATTGTAGCTCGAAAGTGGCATTACAAGTAGACACAAACTTAACTCCCGGCCTCCCAGAGTAACTCTTCGATCCTTGCAAATATTATTAACCAGGATAATGCCTCCCCTGGTCATGATCTTGCAAGTCCTAAGCAAAGACTCAGCTACCAAACCATGCTTCAGAGCAAAAGAAATAGATACAAAACTATAGGAAGCACCACTATCAAACAAAGCTAAAGCTGGAATGGAATCAAGAAGAATAGAACCTGCGATGACATCTCTGGTTTGTTCGTCCTCCTCGACGGTCATAGTAGACGCTCGTCCCTGACGTGCACCTCCCTGCTGTTGATGTTGGATATAATACTGCTGTTGTGTCGGAAGCGGTCCCCTCGGCTGTATTGCAGGTGGTCTCGTTTGTGCCCTCGGAGATAAAGCCGCTCCCTGAACTGCTCGACGAGGACACTCTCTTGACTGATGCCCTTCAGTACAATAATACAAACAAACTCCTAGCGTCCTCCTATAAACTTCTCAGATATGGTCGGGCTTCTTACAGTAGTGGCAGGAAACTTGCTGTAACTATCTCTATTGCTGTTGTGCCTGGTGAAAAAGCGCTCTAGCTAGAGTCTAGTGCTGCTGTGGCTGGTGGAAAGGCCTGGAAGGGAAATAAGGACGTTTGGCAGATACTGCATAATTGTTTGCCTCCAGAAAAGAATTACGGTCTCTCTTGGGCTTCAAACCCAACTCCCTCTCAACCTTGCGTGCCTCCCTAAGTATCTTCGAGTATGTCTCATAAAAAACAGAATGAGGATCTTCACTTCCTAGTTTAGACCCTCACGGAAATGAATAGTCCGAACCTCCGGCTCTCTCACCAAATACTCTGTAAATTGACTCAACCTGTCGAACTCCGCATACTCCTCCATAGACATGCTCTTCTGAATGAGACTCTCGAACTGCCTCCCCAAGTTTAGCATGTCTACCCGAGCGAAAAACTTTTTCTTTAAGAGGTCCTTGAATACCTCCCAAGGCTGTCCTACGTCAACCAGAATCGGCTCATTCCTGAACCAAGTGCGAGCGACGTCGATCAGTTAAAGTCCTACTGCCTCAACTCAGATCCTCAGAAAGATGGGACACCCTCATAAGACGCTCAATGTCCTCGAGCCAATTATCAGCATAGACGAGGTCTTCCGTGCCCTTGAAGACCCTAGGCTCCAGCTTCTTAAAGTCCTGAATATTGCCTGGCCAAAGCCGAGCAACCTGAGGAGTAACTTGCTGCTGGAACAGAACTCCTCTCTCGACTACGACACGAGCAAGATGATGAGCACTCTCGATGCCCTATCGTAGAACGTCGATTTGCCTTTGATGTGCCTCAGACTGAGCCCTCTGTGCCTCGAGCATCTCAAAAAATAGTGTAAACATCTGTGTCGCCTCTGCTGGCACAGAAGGTGGAGGTGGAAGCCCCTTAGATACAGCTGGCACAGTCCTCTAAGTAGGTGGTGGACCTCCGAAAGCAGCTGACACTCCAATCACCGGAGAAGTAACTGGTGCTGGCCCTCGGGACGTCGCAGACCTCTCAGAAGCTGCTCTCCCTTGCTGCGATTTATTTTTAGGCGGTATCCTGAGATAAAGCAAAAGAAAGAATCAATATGGCACATGATATAAGACACTCAAGGAAAGGACAATTTAAGAGATCAAGTATCAATATCAAAGGAGAATAGTTGAATGAATCAAAAGAATTTTCCTAGATGTGATTGAGTATTCTCAGCCTATAGCCTACATCCTATATCCTATCGCAGGCTCGCAGTAGTATAACTAAATTATCGTACTACCACGATATCACATAACTTGCGAAGCTTGACCTGCATGGGCTACTACTAAAAATGTGTCACGACCTGCTCCTGATGTAAGGATGCAAGTCAGAAACAATTCCCAGCCTATGCCGTAGAATCGGTGGCAGAACATTGTCTGGATAATCTATCTAGCAATATAATGAACCACCAATAATGACAATATACTCAATCACAGATCTAAGATAAAAACAAGCACGAATACGATAAAAATAGAATAGTCACATACAACTCATGAGTCTAAAATAATACATCAATGAGCCTGAAAGAATGCTAACAAAATAAGCTGGAGACAAATCCAGTATAATAAGTATTAAGAAGGTACTAATCCTGGGTCATCTATCTCAGTCGGGATAAGTCCCTCATGAGCCAGGGTCTCTTGACTCTAAGGCCACAACATCCTGGGTTCCATAATGTGTAGGGTACCACTCCTCAGTGTCATCTGGGAAAAATATATCCAATCAAGAAAGGAGCAGAGTACATCTCTAACAGCAGTTCTAATCAATGATAAAAACTATGTAACAGTAAATATATATGAATATACATGATGCACAATAGATACGAGAGATATACAATAAAAAATACTATAATGAATATAATAATGAATAATATGTCAATGAACAAGAATACTAATGACTAAGCGTGTGAGTACTAGCTTTAATATGTGATCGGCTTCGGAACATGATATAATATATATGGCCTGGCTAATCATACGTACGGTGTATGATTAACACTATTCAATGAACAATACTTGATACAATGAGGGTATGATCACATATCTACACTAAAGTACTCTCCACCCTCGACTGGTATAATAGATCCAACCATGGTATGCTATGGCATGAGATTCCCCAAGAAGATAGCAACTCTTTCCGAGAATTAGTGTCTGTACATGTACAAGATAATCAATGAAATAGAGCTTGCACAAGATACACCATATACCAAAGAATAATATCTCATGACGAGATCCGGATATACTAATCCGTGTAACCATCGTGTCAAGAGCACATGGATATCTATACTAGATATAATGAACATAGAGGATATCATAAATGAGAAACTATCAGAGAATGTACTCGCTTGAAGCCCAAATAATAGTCTTACAGATATCTGATACAATTTCTCGAAGACCTAGATATGGAATACAACATCAATACAAGATTCCGGAAAGAAAATAAGTTAAACTAGTCAACTTCTAGGTCAATAAGTCAAATCTAAGTCAAAAGTCAAACTCGATCAACTCTAAGTCAACTATGGTCAACTATGGTCAATTACCTATTTCTAGGTTGTATAAGTCTAATACAAAGATATTGGGTTCAAATACTAAAGTCTAGGTCATAAAACTATATCTTCTAATACTAGGATACCGTATCTCTGGATACGTAAATCAATAGGTAAAACATTACATATAAATATCAAACAATTATTAATTATATATAATCCTAATTACAAACATTAAATAGATGTCTTGGTTTTGAACAAACTTGGTATCACAACATTAACCATAAACTTGCTACCCATACCCCATATCTTAGGTATCCTAAAATACATTGATACTTACCTTGGTATCTCAAGGTAATATCCAATACCTTGCTTATACTAACTACCCATAATAATAATATATGCTACACTAATTACTATACATATAGTATACTAAAATATAATTAGGAACTTAGGAACATATTTACATATATATTATTTACCATATATATCTATATATATAAATATCTAATATTAATAAAAAACTGCCAAACTGTAATTAAAAGCCATTGCCCATTGTCGCTGATACTGCCGATACCGCTGATACTTTGCTGTTTCCGCGATGGTCTAAACTGCTGTCGTTGCTACTGTATGCTATTGCTGCTGCTGCTATTTTGCGATGTTGCTGCTGTCGCTATTGCGGCGGCTGCTGCTGGTTGTTATTGTTGCTACTGCTGCTTTGGCGACGTTGCTGCTGTCGCTATTGCGGCTGCTGCTGCTGCTTTGGCGACGATGTTGCTGTCGCTATTTCTCTCTGCTCTTCCTCTATCTCTAATATATATATATATATATATATATATATATATATATATATATATATATATAACATATATAACATATATATAATACATAATATATATACTATAATATGTATATAACTATAACTAATAATATACAGACACACACACTCCTCACATACATATATATGTACATAATAACTATATAGTAATATACACATACATAGTAACATATTTATAACAACACAGATATATATACGTACATATAATCATACACAATATATAACATACATTATATAAATATAAATATAACAACATATAAATATCTATTTAACTTATACATATCTATACATACTACCATATATAAATATATACTTACATGTAGAAGAATAGCTACATAACAAATATACACATATAGTATATACATAGATACATAGATCTAAGACACAATATTAGATAAATATATATACACAACAATATATATATATATATATATATATATATATATATATATATATATATATATATATATATATATATATTGTAAACCCTCTCACCGAAAATTAGGTTTACTTGGCTTATATAGTGGAATTAGGGCTAGTTTGAACCCAATTAGAATTTAGAACACGATATTTGATTTAATTGTACATTATTTTATCATGTAGTGCACCTTACTGTTGCTTCGTTAATTGGAGCACTACGCTAGACATTGCCTATCTGCAAATTTTATAACATTATCCTAGACGTGCCCGCCTACCTTTCTGACCTTTGTGTAACTTATAATCATGCTCTCTGGTGCTATATTTTAGTCGCACAATAAACGTCGCGGACGTTATATCTTAATTCTAAATAAATCCCGACTTTGTACCCTTGTGCGTTCCAATCAAAATTGGAGACACAACCTTGACTGTTTTATATAACCCAAATTTTATTAATATTCTACACTGTACCCTCTACGTCCCTGACACTTGTATCCGACCAAATTTTATCTCCATGTACTCCTAATTAAATCCAGAACACCGTGCGCTGTAATTTTAATTTAATTAATCCTAATTCCCATCTTTGTGCAATTTTTTAATTGTTGGGCACTTTCATGTAAAAGTGTATTGAGGGTCCACACCATTGGACAATACGTGAAGAAACCCAAATTTTCCTTCACGTGGATTTTTCTGTAAATTTTCTGGATGTACAACGCGCGCACATCGTCCTATATATTAAACTTATCCTTGTATTTAATTAATGCAATTTATGGCCCGCCAAACATTCCCATGTGAGCCCAAGGCCAATTTCTAGAGGTGTTGACCAAGTCAAACCAAGCTTTTAGGTCAAACACCCAACCCAAGTCCACATGTATATAAACAAATTTTCTTTTCCTTTCTTTATTTTCTAAGCCCAACCAAAACCTAAATTATAACTCAGCCGACCCTTTCCGCACTGTTCATCTCCCCTCCCTCGAGTCCCTGTCCTGTCCCGCCGGAGACTCGCCGAACCTCCGGATCAGCCCCGCCTCGACGAACCACCATCCTCTCCGCTCTCCTCCAGATCCTCTCACCTCGTCGACCGGATCCCCCTCCTCCGACCGCTGTACTTCTCGATGACTCGCCGGAGCTGACCACGACGCCATCAGTATACCCCCTCGCCAACCCGTTCTCCTCCCATCCCGTCTAACACTCCTACCTCGTCGACGACTGGACCACCGGAAATCTCCTCCTCCTCCGCCGATTGCACAGCATGAACAGCCGATCCCGACCTCGACCCGCTGCTGAACTCCCCCCCCCCCCGCAGCGCCGAGCAGCAACCACGACGCCCAGCCAAGCGCCGCTGCACTCGCCTCCTTCGTTCCCTCAACTCCCCTCGACCCGTGCCCGACCACGCTGTGACCCGGCTAGACCTCCCCTCGCCGGAGTCATCGATTTCGGTCGTTCCCGAGCGCCTGGAGCTCGACCCCGCCGGCCCGCACGACCGCCATTATCACCACCTCACATTCCTGACCTCTCTTCACCTCCATGGCCGGACCTCCGCCTGCCACCCTGGCCTCCACCACCTCTGCTCCTTCCTCTCGAGTCCCTTTCCTACTCCCTATCCTCCTCCTCCTTGTCGGACTCCCCTGGCCGGAATAGTAGTGACCCCATCACCACTACCATTGCCATTATCAACCCTATCACCATTAACTCCGGCAGCCCTGTCCTCCTTCCCCTTCACAGTCTCGCCTTACCTCCACCTCTCCCGGACCTCTCCTCCCCACTGGTCGGACTTCCCTGGCCTGAGCTCCTCCCCCACGGTCGGACCCCCGGCCGAAGTATCAACCCCACCACCATCGAGTAAACACCATCACCATCATCATCTTATGTACACCTTCACCATCGCTATCGACATCGTTGACGTAGTCATCACCTTTACCATCATCATTGTCATCATCATTATCATCATCACCCTAACCATCATCGTAACCATCGACGTCATTATCATCGTCGTATCATCTTCACCACTCCATCACAATTATTAACTCCAATATCATTACCATCACCACCATTACAGTCACCATCATCGTCACCAATACCTTAACCCTAATTACCTACATTGTCCTCCTGGTCATCACCATCCTCCATATCATCGCCCTCGTCACCACCACCTTACACATCATCATCCACACCATCAACCTAGTCATCATCTCATCACTGTCATCATCATTATCTTATCCTTGTCGTCATCATCATCATTAAACACTGTCACCCTTAACCATCACCCTTGGCAACTTCAACCATCATCATAAACCCCGTCATCATATTTATCGTGGACCGACACTCTTGCCAGACAACCCGCAGCAGTCACCCCCAACTTTCGTACATGTGCACGCTGACCCTGGAGACCTGTTGGATTTATCTATGCGACTTCAGGAGTAGATTATTGGTGCTACGCAGCTCTCTTGCCAGGCAAGTATACCTTGCCTTATTGTACTGTTTAAATTATGTATTATTAGCTGCATATTTATTATTTAATTGTGTGCGTCCGAGAGAGACTCGGGTGCAGTCAACGAATGCGTTGACGTTAGAACTTATGTCTGACCTAGTGTCTAGTAGACCCACCTAAAGTTATGAAGTTATTGGTATGACTCCCAAGCCTTGATACATTTCTTACACGTATTATGAGTCTCATGTAGGGCACGGTCCTGCGTATGTGGTTGGCCACCTGTACGTGTAGGCGTGCGACGGATAGGGTATAACTGCTAATAGTGATGCATGTTAGAAGACTAGCAGTTATTAGTAGGTGGAGCATAGACTAGCATGGTACGATGGTCCCATCCCTGTCCTTGTTTGGTTGTAGGGATGGACCTTGCTCTAACGATAGACTATGAGCCAGAGTTACGACTCCGAGACGTAGTAACTGACACGTATTGTGGATACAACATGCTTAGATCATTGGACGGGGAGGACGACTAGTAGGCATATGGGACGTATATATATATATTACTGATACCACGTTCTATAGAGTGTTGGATATTACTTGATGATATTACAGATACCACACTCTATAGAACGTTGGATATTACTGTATTCCTGCGCCCGTGTTATAGGGGGCATATGTGGCATATACTAGCCGATTGTCACGATTGGTGAATTATGTCAGCATATATCTAGCCTGTACCTTCCCATATACTCACAGTTGTCCTCAAATTGCATTTCACTTAGATGGTTAGGTCACCCCGGAGTTATTTATTCAGTATTTACTTTATGGCATGCTTTTATGTATCTTGTTATGTCCCTTTCAGGACCTGGTCCCTTTCTAGGTGTATTGTTCATGAGTATTCGCAAAAGCACAGATCTGTACTTGCTACGCATTTGCGATGAGGTCTTTTCGTCGAGCACATGATTGGTATTTGATATTCTTATGTGTATGTATCTTGACTATTCTATATTTTAGTTCGGTAGTAGATTTGTGTCCATCCGACTATCATCATTTGATACCTTATATTTAGATCTAGTTTCATAGCTACTGGTCATTTAATTATATTGATTCTATGGATGAGATCTAGAGTTTACCATGTGACTTGTGATGGAGTTATACCACTTGTAGATTTTGTTATTCAGATACAGCATACGTGTGTTATGGCGTCCATATATTGGAGTGCCATATTCATACGTCTGGCATGCTCATGTGTCCTAGTCCTACGTATTTTTGGGACTGGGTCGTGACATATTTTTAGTGGTGGCCCAAGCAGGTCAGAGCATATTGTCTCGGTTATGTTACTGTACCGAACAAGCCTGCAAATAGGATTAGAGTATAGGATCTCATCCACATCTGACTATGACTCATCTTCTTTTCAATCCATTCTATTTGAACGAATGCATCCTGCTTGATTCATGTGCATCCCTGATAGTTCCTTGAGTGTAGCCTTCTCTTAGAATATAGAAGTCTCTGTTGTTAGATAATAAGTAGGGTAACCTTCCTAGTAAAAGTAACTAGAACCCTGACACGTCACTAAGTTTAGAATATTTAAGTAAACCCTAGTATCCTTATCTAAAGAATGGCTTACCATTATTGCTTGACGCAATTATGAATGACCAAAGAGTAGTATAGGCACTACTAGAGCTAGTTAGAGATTTGACCCTAATGTTGACCCTAGTATTGAGGAACCAATAGAAAAGCCGAGATCGAATGTAGGGACTGAACCTAATTTGCATAGTGAGATAATGTTAGGATATAGATCCTTGTCTTGATATTAGCAGACAGTACCTCAGGAAGCCCAGAGCAATGAGTATGACATTCCCCTTGGTCACACCTCAAATACGGAGATTTGCTCACCACCTTCCCTTTAGGAAACCATGATATTATCTTGAGTCCCTCTATCATATTTTTATATCTTGTTCCTCCCAAACCTTAGCGTTCGCTAATTACGCGACGGTTAAATTATGATTCTTCTTTTCTCCATCTTTTAACTCGTGCCACATAACTCTCATGATTGAAGGCCAAGTGATCTTATTCTATGTTAGGATATATAGTTTGCTAGGGTTATAGTTTGGTAATTTGAACTTTGAATTATGTGCTTGGTAGTTAGAGCTTGATAGTCTGAGTTATTCTTTTAGATTATGATCTGATTATTCTTAGTTTTAAAACGCATAATTCGTATCCGTAACTCGATTGTAGAAGCATGAAAAATATGCTGGATAGCTATACGCAGCATATTGGTGCCGGGCAGCGTAAAAAGATGACTTCAGAGCCATCAGCATACAACAGAGCTTTTCTGCTAAGTACATCGTAAAATATAAGCTCAAGGACTATCCGTGTAATACAGTATGTCCAGGCTGCTTCAGCGTAAAAAGGATGCTACATCTCCTTTACGGCATAAAACTCATCCGCTTTAATGCAGCATTGAGGTGTACGAGGAACGCTTCGTATTCCTTGAAATGAACCTGTCAAATCATCAAGTGAACCTGACGTCTGACTCCTGACAAAGAGTACTGCACGACTACCCAGACGACGGCTATAATGATGGCGCGGCACAGCGACCCAGACTGTCGTTTAGTGACGTTCCCTTGGCGTAAACTGCTTTTACGCATACAAGAGAATATGCTGCCTAATTTTACACAGGCAGATGTGAGCTGTTTACTCTCCACAGAAGACAAACAGGCTGCCACATCAAAAGCTGCTCTTCGTACAGGGCTCGGGGCACGTCTCTGCATTTAATGCGCAGAATGATGGCAGCTCCTCGAGGCACGTCTCTGCATTTAATACGCAGAATGATGGCAGGTCTTCTAGGCACGTCTATGCATTTAATGCGCCGAATGGTGGCAGATCATCAAGACACGCCTCTGCATTTAATGCGCAGGATGGTGACGGATCTCTGCATTTAATGCAAGAGATTTGATTATATCTCCAAAAGCCATAATTTCGGCTATAACGTCCACATTATCACTTTTGCACATTATGCCATCAAGCTATTCTCAGCTATGCAAGCACGTTGTACGCTATCTCCTTGGAATATGCCAACTCAGGCTACATCTGCACTAGTGCGTATTAAAGCTATTCGGTCCAGAATTCGCTCAAACCTCAGTCAAAGGAGGAGGATCAGCTATCTTCTATGCCCACTTGGCTTCTATGCCTACTCGGCTTCTATGCCTACTCGGCTTCTACGCCTACTCGGCTTCTATGCCTACTCGGCTTCTACGCCTACTCGGCTTCTATGCCAGTTTGATAACTCTTTGGCTTCTACGCCATGGTGACAGTTATTGGCTTCTATGCCAACCTTTTCTATGCGAGGGATAACTACCTACGTGGCTTTTATGCCGTGATCTTCGCAGCAGTTATACGCGTTATCTCTTAATAGGACACGTATCATACGCTCATTCAGGAGATCATTTATACGCAGGCAACGGTTATTGTTACCATCGCGTAAGAAGTGATATACTTTCCACTACCCGGCTTCTACGCCGACTGAGTGGTCACTGTCACTAAAACCCTATAAATAGAGACCTCTATTGACAGAGGTCCAGGGTGGAAAAAACTGTCGAAAAACAGAAGGTCAGAACCGAGGTCAAAGATTCCAAGATCAAGAGAGAAGGTCAAGGAACTAAGAGTCGAAGAGTCTTTGAGAGAGAAGAATCCAGAGCTCAGGCAAAGAGTAGTGATCGACGACTTTGGCATCGAGCATCCACTCTCTTTAGCAACCTTCGAAGCTGCTTTCTGTCTTCTATGGCACTTCTTCATCATCGTGTGGTCCAAGGAACAAAGTGATCAACTGCAGATCAGACTCCTATAGCAATATTTACCCAGATTAAAAAATTATACTTGACATCCTCGTATAGAATTAATTGTACTTCTTTTTTATGAACCTAAGAACGAGTTTTGTATAAACCTCATCTTATTTATTTTGTTTATTATCAAACACAAGATGGCGACTCTGCTGGGGACCTCTTTCTCCTCCGAGGAGAAAGCAATTGCTCAACACGAAGCGGTATCCGTGGGATCCATAAAGAAGACACTGGTCGTCCAGTTCGACCAGTCTGCCTACGAAGATATGCTTCGAACAGGGGGTAGCTCTCACTCTCTCTCTGTCCAAGACAATAAAAAGCTGCGTAAGGTCTGGATGCCTAAGACATCCCCTACCATTCCTGCCGACTCTCCGATCTCTCTGACCGGCCAGGTTGTAGCTGCACAACGTTCGCGCTCAGCGCGTAAAACTCTGTCTTCCGTCCGTGACCTGGTAGACAAAACTTCTGACGATGCCTCAGCGCTAGTCCAGAAGTTAATTCTGTGCTCTGCGTATAAAATCCAGTCTCCCGTCGATGACGTGGTATACAGAATTTTTGAAATTCCTAACGCGCCAAATCAGAAATTCCAAACGCGCTCCGTGCATAAAAATGCATCTGTCCTCCGCGAAAAAGCAGATGATCCCTGCAATCTATGTAAGGGAAAGCAAGCGGCGGACTACTCAACTTCTCGGCCTTTACGCCAGCAAAGGAAGAATCTGTCCGCCCTCAGGATTACGTGAGAAGCTGATGGCCGACTGAGGATATCCTCAGCTTTACGCCAACCCAAGCAGAGCTCCGAATTATGCCAGGGGAAGCCCCTCAGCGTAAAGAAGGCTCAATTTGTGGAAAGACACCCTCCTTGGAGATTATCCGCTACCCAGATGGCCAACCTATTGTATACGGGTGGCACAGGGAGAACCCTGATTCCCAACATCCGCATGCCCACTGAGGTGAACAGGAGGAACAAGCCATCTTCTTCTTCTTCTGTAAATCCTCCTGACCTGCGTGGGTATCTGATCCAGAAACGCAAGGATAGGGGATCTTCCAGCATGTCTATTACGCCTCCTGGCGAGCACTATTATAATAGTCATAGGATTGTAGTTAATTATTGTTGTTCTGAAGCAAAACGGTCAGTTTTCAAACGGTTGAGCTACTCTCTGTCTTTCCAGGAAGAAGAGCCCATACATGCATCTGTGAACATGGCTTCACACATACCTAGAGGAAGGTCGAACTCAAGACGTTATCCCTCTAGAACTCTGAGCCGAAGGAGATTCAACAAGCTCCTTAAGAACACTGAAGCTGGGGTATTCCGAAACTCCCATTCGAGGTCACGACAATTGACTTCGTACTCTTCTGATTTCGATGCTGGAGGTCGCCAGTCTCCCGAATCAGATGCTGAAAGTATAGAGTCAACTTCTACAGAGACCTATACTAATCCTTCAATGACACCCAGGGAGATGGGAGTTTATGCCATTGGAGATGAACGCGAGGAAGCTTCACCGTCGGGGAGTGCTGAGCAATGCATTACTGTACTGGAAATATCTCTGAAAGAGATGCAATCCATGATAGAGAACATGCACCAGATGATGCTGACTCAACACACAACTGCTATGGCTCAAGCATCGGTCCCTCCAACTCAGATACGTGTGGGGGTGGACTTACCACCATCCAATGCGATCCAAGAGCCTGCTCTAGATCATGAGTCAGCAGTTCCTCCGCCTCCTCACTTGGAGAATATATTACCTCCCATTGGAGTCGTGATGCAACGGCTGAAAATTTGATGCAGGCAGTACGGGAGTTGAAAGCCCAATTTGATGTCTTGAAGCACAAAGATCAGCTCAAGAAATTGGGAATCAACCAGCCTTACCCGGCTATCTGGGAAGAGGCCCCTTTTCCTCCTAAATACAAACCACAGACTATGGCTTTATTCGAGGGAAAAACATTACCGAGTCAGTACATGAACTACTTCAGTATGATGATGGTGTTATTACAAGGGAATGATGCCCTCCTCACTCGGGTGTTCAAGGGCTGTCTCTCGGGAGTGGCTTATCAGTAGTACCGTAGCCTGGCAGACAACTGCATTACTTCCTTTGAAGACTTCAAGGCTTTATTCTTCGCACGATTCTACGAGGGAGGGATGGACATGTCTATGTCCTCTTCCATCGAAGTAAAGCAGAAGGAAAAAGAGGATGTTCGCACCTTCATCGAACGTTTTTGTCAAGCCACTTTGCAAATGCCTCCCGGAGTTCCAGACTCGGCATTGGTCGACATTTGCAGGAAGAACCTTCTTCCCATGATCTCGGTGTTCACTAGACCATATCAGTTCCATGATTGTCCCTCGTTCATCATCTCAATGGTAGCCACCAAGGACAACAGTCGAAAGGCGCGTGATAATGGCATCATGATCTCTGCCTCCGATAGAGGCAAAAGGTCATTCCCCAACAGCGACCATCCTCGTGGTTCCAAAGGAAAAGAAGCTCTGGCAATCAATACGTCTAGGCAAAAGACTGCGACAACCACACAGACGAAACCTGGGACTTCCAGGCCCATTGAAGTATACTCTTTCGATGACGACGATATTCCGAGAATATTCGAGTGTCTCGTCAAAAGCGGCAAGATTACCCTTCCTAAGGATAAGCGACCTAATGAAGTCGGCAGTACTAATAACCCCAAGTACTGCATCTTCTATAGATACATACCCTACCCTACAAAGGCGTATTATGTACTGAAGAGAAAGATCCAGGAGCTGATCGATGCTAAGGCCATCACTCTGCCCAACAGCGAGAAGACGGTCACCGCCAACATGATCTCTCTACAATTTGGCAATCTGCCTCTCCAAGAAGAACCCTCTGTCGAACAACCTCTGTCAATCAAGGTGAAAGGGCGGACTACTCGTCCAAAAGCAGTAGAGCCTATGGCTATCCACCTGAACAAAACCAGGTCAGGAAGAGGAGGTGATCCTCTAGTGATCACTTTGAACCAGAAGCCTCCACCCTTGGTCATCAACCTTCGGCACAACAGGCAGCCGATTGATGTAAATACAACCAGGAATGCGGTTTCAGATGATAATAAAGATCCTCTTTTCCAGTATATCGACGCTCAAATTCCAAATCAGGAATCCTCTCCCCATGACGATATAGAACCTATAGCACAAAAATTCTTGGAAGCTATAGATTCCTATCATCCGTATGTGTGGGAAGTAGCGTCATCATCCAATATCATCATGACATATGGACCATATGAGGATTCTATCTTCATTTTCCCGCCTGCCTGCAGCAGTCAGCGTTTAATAGTCTTCGGCCGCATGCATAATGAACCGACTGTACAAGAAGATTCTTTCGATGACGATGCTGGTAAAATGTAAGTTCACAGATACAGCCCATAAGTTTTGAAGATCACACAAGGTATGGGTTATGACTTGAAGCTGGAACTAGGTCTCAACTACGGGAAAGGCAGACGAATACTGCTGCACAACAATCCCTACTGTCAACGAACTCGTTTCGGGTTAGGGTATACCACCTCCCTTGCAACTTCTGAGTCAAACGAGGATATCTTTTCCTCTTCTCAAAATGGCTCGTCGCCATCCGACTCATCTGATGCTCTCGAACAAATATTATCAGTAAATATGGTAGTGGCAGATTCTTTTGAAGTAGACGAACAAGAATCTGAATCGTTTGAGAATGACTCTTGGGCTTAACAAATGGATACACAATGGAAATTCCAGTTCGAGCAGAGAGAACCTCCCACTGAAGATAAAGTTATCCAGATTGACGTTGGGGATAAACTTTTGCCAAAGTCGATATTTATCAGTAACAATCTTTCCGAAGAAGAAAGAAAAGAAGTTATCCAGCTGATAAAAGAATATATCGACGTCTTTGCGTAGAATTATGAGGATATGCCAGGTCTTGATCCAAAGGTGGCTACTCATAAACTCAATATATTGCCCGATTCGAAGCCTGTGAAGCAGCACCAACGTCGGTTCTGCCCGGATATGATGGACGCTATTGAATCTGAAATCAAGAAGTTGATAGCCTGCGGTTTCATCCGGGAAGAACAACATCCTGACTGGGTCGCCAATATTGTCCCAATCATGAAGAAAAATGGGAAAGTACGTGTCTGCATCGATTACCGAGATCTGAATGCAGCCTGCCCCAAGGATGAGTTTCCTCTTCCCATTACAGACGTCATGATTGACAATACATGCAGTTTTGAACGTATGTCTTTCATGGACGGATTTTTAGGATACAATCAAATCAAGATGCATCCTAAAGACGAGAAGCATACTGCCTTCCGGACACCATTGGGGGTATATTGCTATACGGTCATGCCCTTCGGATTGAAGAATGTCGGGGCTACGTACCAACGGGCTATGAGTAACATATTCCATGAGCATGTACGCAAGACAGTAGAATGTTATGTGGACGATGTAGCTGTCAAAAGCTGCCTCAAGGATAATCATATCCAAGACTTGAAGACAATATTTGAGTTAATGCGTCAACATCAACTCAAAATGAATCCTACAAAGTCCTTTCTGGGTGTATCTAGTGGCAAATTCCTGGGATTTGTCATTACCGCTAAAGGCATTCAAGTGGACCCTGATAAAGTCAAGGCCATCTTAGAAATGTGACCGCCCCATAATCTGAGAGAACTTAGGGGATTTCAAGGTCGTCTGGCTTATATCCGGAGATTCATATCCAACCTCTCTGGAAGATGTCAGCATTTTTCTTGTCTCATGAAGAAAGGTGTATCCTTCGTATGTGACGAAGCCTGTCAGCAAGCGTTTAATGATATCAAATGCTACCTCACTAATCCGCCAGTTCTGGTGCCTTCCGTCATAGGAAGACCATTCTTGTTGTACGTTCGAGCGATGGATCATTCTCTGGGAGCTCTACTCGTATAGAAGAATGATATGGGTCATGAAGAGGCTATCTACTATCTAAGCAGGATGATGGTCGGAGCTGAACACCAGTACAGTCCAGTAGAAAAAGAATGCTTGGCTCTGATGTTCGCTATTCAGAAAATACGACACTATATCACAGGCCAGAGTATTCATATCATCTCCAGGATCAATCCTCTTTGGGTACTGATAAACAAGCCAAGTGTTCTTAATTCTCGACTTGCAACTTGGGCGATATTATTAACACCGTATGACATGGTATACGTCCCTCTGAAGTCCATCAAAGGCCAAGCATTGGCTGATTTCCTAGCTGCTCATCCGATCCCGGAGGCCTCCAAACTATACGAGGACATTTTCGACGAAGTTGCAGAATATAATTCCGTGATGGAAAGTGATGTATGGCAACTATTCTTCGATGGTGCCTCCAGGACTGGTCCCAGGGGAAACATGATTTCAGGAGTAGGAATTGTCCTGGTTACTCCTGATAAACTCGTCATCTATCGAGCATATTCTTTTAGCGAGCCCTATTCCAATAATGTGGCGGAGTATAACGCTCTACTAATCGGGCTCCAAGTCGCTAAGGAATTGGACGTCGAATCTCTGGAAGCTTTCAGTGATTCTCTGCTGATCGTCAATCAAGTCAGAGGAATATATGAAGTCCGAAATCCAGACCTCATCCCCAATCACCGAACAACGATCGAGATAGCCATGACATTCAAAGGGTTCTTCCTAGAGCATGTACCTCGATCTCAGAATCTGGAAGCCGATGCCCTAGCCAGTCAAGCTGCAGACTTAGCTACTCCTATAAGAAGGCAGAATTCGGTGATCCTTCTTAACAGAGATTTATTCTGTGTGAAAAATAACTTTTACATAGAATACAGCTACGCTTTGAACATCGATCCTCTCAAGAGAGAACGGAGAAGTCCCTTTATAGATTTTGTGGCATACGAAATCTTGCCTGAGGACCCTAAAGAAGCAGTATCAGTCAAAAGACGATCATTACACTTCTATTTTGATGCGTCTTCACATTGTCTATATCGCCGGACCTACGATGGACTGCTATTGAGATGTCTCTCCGATAACGAGGCACAGCGGGTTATCCGTGAAGCTCACGATGGCATATACGGAGCACATCAACCCGGTCCTAAGCTACAGGATCGTATCAAGAGGATGGGCTATTACTGGCCTACTATGATCACAGATGCAATAAGGTATGCAAAATAATACAAAGCTTGTCAGGTCCATGCAGACTTTATACATCAACCTTCAGAACATCTACATCCTACGGTTGTATCCTGGCCTTTCGAAGCAGGGGGTAAGGATATCATTGGTCCTATTCATCCGTTTTCTTTCAGAGGTCACCGGTTCATACTGGCCATCATGGATTACTTCTCCAAATGGGCAGAGGCGATCCCTCTTGCTGAGGTGAAGGCATCTAATGTGATCAGCTTTATCAAGCATCATGTCATTTATCGCTTTGGGATACCCCAGAGGATAATTTATGACAATGGACCTCAATTCATCAGCCAAGCATTTCATCGATTTTGCGATAAAAATCGAATACAAAATGTGGCCTCTACGGCATATAATCCTGCTGCTAATGGTTTGGCGAAAGCTTTCAACAAAACCATTATCAAGCTCTTAAAAAAGTTCGTCTCTTCGAACAAGAGAGATTGGAATGAGAAGCTAGGAGAATGTCTCTGGGCATACCGCACAACGGTACAAGCACCGACGGGTTGTACCCCATTCTTATTGGTTTACGGAAGAGAAGCAGTTCTCCCCATCGAAGTCCAAATTCTGTCACTCAGGATAGCAGTGGCTAATGAGTTGACTCAAGAAAAGAATGACCTGTTAAGGCTTCAAGAGTTAGAAAGATTAGACGAGAAACGCCTCCAAGCTCAACAGCGCATCGCGTTCTACCAGGCACGCATTTCTAGATCTTTTAATCAAAAAATAAAGGAAAGAGTGTTCAAAGTTGGCGAGCTAGTTTTAGCTGTGAGAAGGCCGATGATTCTTACTCACAAGAGTAAGGGTAAATTCCAGCCCAAATGGGAAGACCCTTATGTGATCGAGACGACGTTCTTAAACGGCGCTTACAGGTTAGCCAAGCCTAATGGAGACTTGTTGATGGCTCATATCAATGGCAAATTCCTGAAAAGGTACTACGCTTAACCTCCTTTGCTCAAATGGAGTATGGTGAAGATCTCATTCTGACAATACTACTTCCAAAATGAAACTAGTTGGATCATATTCTATCATGTCCATATAACCTCTGAATAGATATGTTTAACTAATTTAGAACTTTAAGACCTATCACGTCCATATTACCTCTTATAGTGTTTTGTGTACAAATTTTAGTCGGAGCATATTCTATCACGTCCATATAAACCTCTGAATAGATATGTCCTACTGAAGCTTACCGAGAGTATATCACGTCCATATTACCTCTGATATCACTTTCACCCAAACCTGTCATTTATATTCCAAAGTGATGGGTCCACAAAGTCAGATAAAAGCCTCTTCACTATTCCCAGAAAGAGCAAAATTACATTGAAAAACAAAAAAGTTCATCATTTGGGGGGAGCGATTAGGTCGCGAATCTGCCGTGCCAGAGTAGCCATTCTCTCATCCCTGGAGTTCAAGACGTCGGCGCGAGCCCGTTCCAACCTTGCCGCATCATTGTTCAAAGCAACTAGCTCGGATCGAGCATATGCAAAACCTGCGTGGACGACACCCACATGCGTCAGGTTCTATTGAGCGGTCTCCATTCGACGCTTTAGCACATCTCGAGAGGCCGACAAAGAGACAGCCTCCTCCTCCGCTTGAGCGAGTTCATCTCTCAATCTGCGGACCCTTGCTGTTACTTCCTCATAATCGACTTCGCACTGAGTCAGCTGAGGAATGACATACTCCAGTTCGACACGCTCATGATCCATCTCCTGTTGCTATTCCTGGACGGATTTATTCAGAGATTCCAGTTGCCCAGCAAGCTCTGCAGTCAGTGAGTCATACCTAGCTTGAACGAGACCGTCAATGCTGCCTCGAGATAGCTGCAGATATTCGTTAATGGGTTGCTTCAAACCATTAACTATCTCCTCTAATGTGTCAGCTACCCCAGTATCGTTGAATTCTCTGATCGGCACTATCGCTAACCGAGAGGACCTCCTCAGAGCCTCAAAGCTTATATTCTTCTCCAACACCATTGATATTAGCGTTTTCAAGGTGGTGTATAAGATACTAGTATACTGCTCAGTCAGCATGACTAGATCCGAATGAACGTTGGGAGTGGCTGCAATATTGGCGAACCTCCCTCCAGGAACGACCGCAGACGATGTTGCCACAGTCGTCGCCTCAACAGATGGTGCGGCAAAAGAAGATGCGCCAACAACAGACGAAACGGCCGGCGTACTCAAAGGAGGTATTGTCGTAACGGCAGGTTCATCCTCCTCTCGAGATAGCGGAGCTGTTTCAGGCGAGCCGGCACCCGAAAATGTTTCCTCTTCGAAGTCAGGCACCTCCATGTCATCGCCAGGAGCTGAAACAGAGCCAAAAGGTGCGTCAACACTGCCCTCCCCATAGATGTCTTCCCCTGAAAAGTAGAGAAAGAAAGTTAATATCAAAATGATGTTAATTTTTCTAAAAAGAGGCGTAAAGACGATATTTACCCATGGCCGATGGTATATATGTCGATTCTGCGGTCAGTACAGCTAAATTATTTCGTAATGATGCTAAGCGAGCTGTCATACCTAGAGAAGGGGGTGTGCTAACTGATAACGGCAGGTATTCTTCCGAATCTTTGCCCAGATCAAATCGAGGTTCACCAGGTGAAATCTCGCTGGGTGCACCTATAGACACGGTAGGGGTTTCTCTCGATGCTGATCTGGATAAAGATATCCTTATTTGGCTCGGCCTCGTAGGCGATCTCGTGCCACTACCTGAAGCGGTAGCAGCGACAGCAGTCTCAAGCAAGGATTATCCGGCACCGCCAGCCAAAACTATAGAGTTTCCCTCTCTAAAAGGCGAGGAACCTCCAATCAAAGAATCGTCCCCGACAGGGGAAGCAGCAGGTTCACTTCTTGGAGCCTCATGACCGGGAATCCAGAGAGGACGACTAACCGTCTTCTTCTTCTTCTTGCGAGGGGAAGTCTCCTTCAGAACAGGAGCCCTTCGCTTACCAGAGATGACCAAAGCCACTGCAGGCGGAGGTATTTTACCCCTCGGCACTGCCAACAAAGGTTCATCTAGATTGACGGAATCTTTACCCTCGTCAGAGGAGATCGAGGGGATTTCGTCTCTTCCCGCGGACTTGGAGGAGGGCATCCTAAAACTTCCACCCATATCAAAATCGCGATGGAAGGTGTTGGTTGCCACATAAAACTGGGCATACAAGTGGAGGATGCGCAGCTCCGTGGAGAGTAAAATGATGGGCACGGTAAAAATTGCTTCAGTGCAACCCATGATGAAGTATCGCCATCATCTCGCTCCATCAATGAGTCCACCCCTGGACCTGAAGCTGGTAACGGCATTGCCCACATGCAATTGGTCATACGCAAACTGGTTGGCAAACCGACTAGGCAGGTAGGGCTCCAAGAAGCATTGGTCTTCACTTCTGTACAGTAAATGGGAAGATCTAATGCAGACCAACCAATTAAACGCCTCAGGAGAAAGAACGGTCTTACCATCGCCTATATCCTGAAGTCTGCTCCCCTGTTAATTGAGATGTATAGAGGGGACAGTGCAGAAAAGCTTCCAGCTGTGACTGAAATTCAGCGCCCGCCGACAGTCTAAAACTGTGGTCAAGTTCCAGGAGGATTTCTTGTAATACAGGTATGGTAATTCTACAAGTATGGTAATTCTACCCGAACTACTGCCCGAGCCAGGAGACATCACCCTGAGGTTATGGAGAATTAACCATCCCATCAAATACAGGTATGGTAATTCTATCATGGGAAAGCTATCACGTCGAGTTTCATCGGCAAGCAGCCCATCAGTAATGGCCCTCAGGCCAGCTTGTATGAGGCACACCATAGCAGGAAGCAAGCCCAGTCTTGCCCCAAACACCAGACGCACTGCAGGCCATAGCGTGTTGCGGTGAATACGGTCCTTAGATGCAATATCGGGTACCACCAGTCGACGCAGCCATATAGAGAGAAAGCTAGCCAGTTGAGCTTCCTTGGACAGAGGCCTGCGGTAATGCCTCAAATAACTGTAGGCCTTAGTGCCTGCAGTATATTTCCCTATCCCTTCATCGAGAATCTGATCTGGAGCCCCAGCGTCTTCCATAAGATCGTCGACTACCTGAGCACTAAGCACGCCCAGAAAGCTCAGAGGCTGATCCTTGCTATCCAAGACCTTCTCTGGCTTAGCAACCCTGGCCCGGTGAAAGAAGAGGTAGGACGCCTATTTATTGGTATGAGCCAAGTCTGAAGGCTCATTATAAAAGGCGGTGCAAGCAAGGTAGTGGCACATCAGCTCCTGGTATACTGCCACTACCCGAGGGTCTGAATCCCCCAACTCCCGGTTTGTGGGAACATACTCTTCATAAGGAGTATCCCCCATTGGCAGTCTCGAAATCTCTGCCATCTCGTGGAGGGCCAATCCCAACTCCCCCAGTGGAGTGGCGAAAGTCCCGGTGAGCAAGATATATCGCTCCATGAAAGCCAGAAACAGGTTGGGGTTGAGAGGTAACCCAACACTGGTGGCATTCACAGCTGCGAATAGACCAATGCTCTCCAGCTCAGTCTGAAAATGCTTCAGTGGCCAGTCAACCAAACGAGCCCATCGAAGATTTGTAGGGGTGATCCACCCACTTGTCCGAGGGTTAACCTTGGGGTATAATCCTCCATGCCCTATAAAATCATTGTAGAAAGTCGGTAATTGGACCGGCTGGAGCAGTAAACTGTCTTCACTCGGGACACTGCCCGGATACAATCCCCTGAACGGCATCACAGAGCCGGAAGGGCGGCTGACAAATGACCCTTGGCCAGATCCTTTCTGGTAAAATATCTTCCCCGGTCGGACGTGGAGATCGGGAGTCAGCGTCCACGATATCCTCCTGGGATGTGTAGCATGGAAGAATGTCGAGATGGGGTAGTCTCTCAGCATCTTGGGCAGATACATGACCAAGCCCCCGACAGGGAAAACCCAGAGTTCTTTCTTGGGCTTCGTCTGGGACTGCTTGTCAATCATGTCCCCAAAGAGAAAAGTCGACTTTATATATTGGGCCTCGTCTATGTACGTTAGGGGCTCTCCGTTGATCATGTTCAACAGCGTTCGCTCGCCTTGAGCAGATATCAGGATTCTCCTTCCTTCAGGATACTGGGGTCCGGAGATAGGAAATGTCACATGAGACAAATCCTCCAAGTAGTTGGAATGCAGCATCCCGGCAGCAGAACCCATCACCTCGGCCAGCGAAGACGCATGCAAGTTAACTACAAAATACAAGAAAAACAAGTCAGTTTCTATACTAGACATTACAATCTTGCAGCATATGCCAAGACTGTAAAAGACTTGATCTTTTACGCTGGAATCTTATTCCAAGGCATAAAATTCAAGACTGGCGGTATACACAAAAAAATCTGACAGTCTGTGTTTTACGCCATACTGCCAAAGTTTGAGTTATTATGCCAGAATTATCATCCAGAAGCGTAAAACTCAAATTTTATTGTATATGCCAAGTTTCGATAGTTTGTGCTTTTACGCTAGACTGCAAAAATATGGAGTTTTTATGCTGACACATTAGAAATGTGGGCTTAAAAGATGAAACATCTCTGTGCATCATCTTCCTCGAAGAGGCTATCAGCACAGAAGATGACCTAGCGCGTTCACGTACAACGTGTGGGGAGGATTTTAGTCATTTTTTGTCCCAAAAGCTTTACCTTTAACTCCGGGTGCGCTGTTCGTCGGCGGGACACTTCATTCAGAATGAAGCTCGCCTTGCCCGACGGAAGTCGCTCTCGCTTGGACAGAAGAACGAGAAGAAGAGTCAACCTTCTTTTCCTTAGAGGAGGGGATTGGTTTTGGGGCCATTGCTGAAAACTTTGAATGCTCGGAGAGGAAATGAAGAAGAGAACTCGAAGAGTAGAAAGCTTTCTTTTGCAAAGAGACAGGTGAAGAGTCTTCTCCCTGAAAGTCTTAGGATATATATAGAGTTCGGATGGGCTCCTCGAATCCCTAACCAAATTCGATAATTAATATTCGGTTATGATTGGGTACTACGTCAGCCTATTACTCAGAGAAGGCGGACAGTCAGCAAATTCGAAAAGTTTTCGTGCAAAGCAGATTCGTGTTTCTACGCCAAGGAGCTTTTTACGCTCGGCAGCTACAAATCTACGGTTTTATGCTCAGAGGCTATAAGTCTATGGTTTTATGCCCGGATGCTTTTATGCTCGGTAGCTTTTACGCTCGAGAGGCTACAAACCTACGACTTCACGCTCAGAAGCTACAAATATATAATTTCACGTTCGGTGGCTTTTACACTCAGAGGCAACAGATCAACAACTTCACGCTCGGAAGATTTTCTTTTCAGAGGCTACAAATCTACAGTTTCTACGCCCAGATGCTCTCATGCCCAGCAGCTTTTATGCTCGAGAGGCTATGAAGTTATGATTTTATGCTCATCCACCTTACAGATCTATGACTTTTCGCATATCTGAGAATACGCAGGCCAGAATATGCGTATATCTGAATAATTCTCAAGGCAGTCAATTACAAGGGTTCATGCAGAAGATACTCCTTCTTGGCCCCAAAATATCCCAAGTACCCAAAGCATACAGAGTTCAACATTGAAAGTGACTCTTTTCCTTGGGTCGATTGGAAGTTCATCCAGAATCCAGTCTGAATATTTTATCTACAGTTCAAGATGGCGACTCAGTTTGACAGCCGTTTCTCGCCCTATTTCAAGGGATTTTTGGGAAATCATTCTTGAAGATGATGGTCTGAACAAAAAATTCTTTTTTTATCAAGAGTGACGGTTCAGAATTCTACGCAGCACTCCATTCCTAACAGCAGGACAGTTCGAATACTCGACTTAAATGCTAAGCGGCTTTCTGCGCATCCTTAGTTATGCGTAAAAGACACACTACTAGAAAAAGCGGGATTAGCGACGTATTTTAGCGACGTCAAAAGAAACGTCGCTAATAATATATAAATTAGCGACTCATTATAAACACGTAGCTAAACGTCGCTAAATGGCGACATTTAGCGACATTTAGCGACTTTTAATACGAATTTAAAAGATAAGTCACTATAAGTTCAATTAAGGTCGCTAAACGTCGCTAATATGTCTAATTTAGCGACGTTTAGCGACGTATATAGCGACATTTAAACTCAAAATATTTAGCAACGTGTTTAGCGACGTCCTTTACGTCGCAAATATTTACTTTATCGACATTTTTTATTGGACGTCGCTAAACGTCGCTAAAATTTGGTTAATTAGGGGTCGGTTTCATTTTTCCCCGTCAGTTGAAATTTCGATTCGAAAACAAATTCCCCCCCCAGCTCCGTCGACCGCGACTACTCCGGCAAGGTATACTCTCTCTCTCTCTCTCTCTCTCTCTCTCTCTCTCTCTCTCTCTCTCTCTCTCACAGGACACATGTGACATTGACACAAACACGACACACACACTGACACTGACACAGACACAGACACGGCACACACACTGACACAGACACTGATCTGGACCTAGGGTTAGGGTTAGGGTTAGGGTTAGGGTTAGGTTTTTTGACATGGGGTTAGGGTTAGGGTTAGGGTTAGGGTTAGGGTTAGGTTTTTTGACAATGTTCATGCATGTGCGATCATGTAGAGATCAGATTTTAATTTTTTCTTTCAAGTATAAAATAAATAAATAATATGGATCGATGAATAAGAAAGAACGAACATAAGTGTATTTATTTGCACTTTTGCAATATATATATATATATATATATATATATATATATATATATATATATATATATATATATATATATATATATATATATATACATATATACATACATACATACATACTAATTGTTTGATTTTGTGGTTACTATTCATTGGTCCAATGGAGGAGGGGAAGAAATGATGGCTATTATTGAATCCATGTTCATATGTCATGACTACGTACATTGGGTGAACAAATTAGAACTAATTCCTGAATATTCGTACAACAACTGATCATGTGATCAAATTAATTAGAACGCCAATTATTCGACCAGGAAGTGTATGATCTAAGCAACCGTCCTTAATTGTGCCCCAAGAATTTTGAGCTCTAGCTACTTCCTCGTTCCACTCCCAATATATATAGGGGTTAATTGCCGAAAGCAAAGTACTGCGGAGTTATGTATCTCAGTTCCTCACCCTACTGCCTGTTTCAAGAAGTGCCTAATGGTCTAAATAATATGACTATAACAGTTGAATTAGCTAAACGAAACTTACAAATCAGCTTAAATAAATAAAGGATTAATTTCAACACTTACTGAAATCACTAGCTAGCAGTATGAAGAGCCTCTAATGGAGCAAAGATATCATCGCAGCATGCATCATTAAGGACATGCATCTCAAGAAACTTATTGGCTTCGGCTGGAGCCTACTACACTAAAATCCGGACACTGACACAGAAGTGGGTTAAGGTATAGTAGTAAAGTGGTATTAAGATATTATTTGGGTAATGTTATATATATATATATATATATATATATATATATATATACTGCTTTTCCCATAACGGACACTAACACAGACACAGAAGTTAATTTTGCATGTAATGATTTATATGATACATACTGTCAATTTTGCAGAAGTATCTAGAAATGGATATGAATTACTATCTGCGTCATCGTTCGTGGATGTACAACCGTCATCCTGATGACATGTGCGGTGTGCGGGATGAATTCATTGAGGGTGTACAGCAGTTCCTGCAGTTCGCTAAGGCGTTCCCTCAGTACATGGACGATACCAAAATTAAGTGTCCATGTGTGAGATGTCGCAACAGGAAATATCATCCAGAAGTGGAAGTTACATATCATTTATACTCGAAGGGCTTTACGCCGAATTACTATCAGTGGACCGCGCACGGAGAACTTGTATCTCTAGCATCGGAGTCGGAGCCCTATGTGGAGCCGTATATGGATGTCCAAGACCACGATGCTTACGACGACGGGTTGGTGAACATGGTTTATGATGCGGCGGGGCCTAGTTTCAATCCTGACAATTATGATGCGGCAGGACCTAGTTTCAATCCAGACAATTATGATGCAGCTGAGGAGGCACCGAATGCCAATGCTGCAAAGTTTATGGAGTTGCTTGAGAATGCAAGGACTCCACTATATCCTGGTTGTGAGGACCATTCACCGTTGGAGGTGGTTACAAGATTATTGAGCATCAAGTCTGATTTTAACATGTCGCAAGAATGCTATAATCGACTGCTCGATTTGATTATAGAGATCTTGCCCGAGGGTGCAAAGTTGCCTAAAGACTTCTATCGATCTAAGAGGATGGTGAGATCGCTTTGGATGGGATACGAGAAAATCGATGCATGTCGCAACGGGTGCATGTTGTACTACAAAGACGACAAGGATGAAGATGCGTGTAGATTCTGTGGTGCTGATCGCTACAAGGCCACTGTTAGAGGAAAGTCTGTCGGTGCAAGGAAGCCTATCGATTCGATGCACTACTTGCCTTTGACGCCGCGGTTGCAGCGGTTGTTTATGGTTAAGGAGACTGCAGAAAATATGAGTTGGCACAGGCAAAAACAGATCGAAGGAGTATTGGATCATCCATCCGATGGAGAAGCATGGAAGCACTTTAATCGAGAGTATCCACATTTTGCCGAGGAAGCGCGTAATGTCAGATTGGGGCTCTGCTCTGACGGTTTTACCCCATTCGGACTTTCGGGCTCCCAGTATTCGTATTGGCCTGTGATCGTCACTCTGTACAATCTACCGCCTTGGATGTGCATGAAGACTCCATATATGTTCCTAACCGTTATTATCCCGGGTCCGAACAATCCGAAGAGGAACATCGATGTGTACTTACAGCCTTTGATAGATGAGTTGAATCAGCTGTGGGAAGTAGGTGCCAACACGTACGATGTTTCTAGAAAGCAAAATTTTCAGATGAGGGCAGCACTTATGTGGACCATCAACGACTTTCCGGCCTATGGAATATTATCGGGATGGAGCACCCATGGTCGTCCCTCATATCCGTATTGCATGGACCGTTCTCAGGCTTTCCATTTGAAACACGGAGGCAAACCGTGCTTCTTTGATTGTCATCGACAATTTTTGCCGAAGGATCATCCGTACCGGAGGAATCGGAATGCTTTTCGTACGGGAGTTGTGGAGAAGGCCAATCCACCTCCAAGGTGGCCCGGATGCACGATATGGGAAGAGGTAAAAGATTTACCAAGTGCTATCGAAGAGCCTGCTAAGGGGTACAAGTGTGACGGATTTGGTCCCACCCATAACTGGACGAAGAGGAGTATATTCTGGGATCTGCCATATTGGAGCACCAATCTGATCAGACATAACCTTGATGTCATGCATATCGAGAAGAATGTGTTTGATAACATAATTAATACTGTAATGGATGTAAAGGGGAAGACGAAAGATAATCCGAAGGCCAGGTTGGACTTAGAAGACATATGTAGACGTCCTGTATTGCATCTGATAGAGGAGGGGAATGGAAAGTTAAAGCAACCTAAGTCAGTTTTCTCACTGGATAAAGAGGATAAAGGTAGACTTTGTAGGTGGATTCAAGGTTTAAAGTTTCCAGACGGGTACGTGTCGAACTTGAGAAGATGCGTCGAACTCAAGGAGAACAAACTAGTAGGTATGAAGAGCCACGATTGTCATGTATTCATGGAGAGGTTAATTCCGATTGTATTTCGGGAATTCTTACCGCAGGTCGTTTGGGACCCATTGACAGAGCTGAGCATATTCTTCAAAGATCTTTGTTGTACTAAGTTGCTCGTCGATCGTCTAGAAAAGCAAGAGAGGGACATTGCGGTAACACTATGTAAGCTTGAGAAGGTGTTTCCTCCAGGATTCTTCGACTCTATGGAGCATTTGCCAATTCATCTTTCCTATGAGGTACGTGTTGGTGGTCCTGTCGGTTATCGGTGGATGTACTCCTTCGAGCGTCATCTGAATCACCTAAAGAGAAAGGTGAAAAATAAGGCACGGGTTGAAGGATCTATTTGTGAAGCTTATGTTCTCGAGGAGATTACAAACTTTTGCTCGACGTATTTCAAACCGCATGTTGCTACTAATAGGACGAAAGCTCCCAGAAACGACGACGCATATAAAGAATCTAATGATGCAATACTCAAAGTATTCAATGCATCCGGAAAGCCTTCGGGAAAAATGAAGAAGAGATATTTGAATGACGATGAGCTAAGGGCTGCTCAATTGTATATATTACTCAATTGCGACGAGGATGAAGTGGAGAAGCTAGAGGGGTAAGTAATTAATACGTCCACGTTTACATCATCTCAATGTAATAGTATAAGATACTATTATGCTACTAATTAGCAGTTGCATCATTATTTTTCAGCACATATAATGATGAGTTGAGGTCGGTTAGACCCTACATAACAGACGAAGAAGTAGAACAAGAAATGAGATGCCATTTTCCTTCTTGGTTGAGCGCATATGTAAGATACTTGGTAATTACTTTTTATTTCTGCACTTGTAAAACAAATAACTTACCATCGCTACTTTGGTATTTAGGTCGATCGTCTAATATCATCCGAGACTGAATCTATTAGGACTCTAGCCAAGGGACCAATTACTGCCGTAAAAATATGGCCAAGTTTCTGTGTGAATGGGTTCAGGTTCAAGTCAACAAATGCTCCTATCAGAGACAGCTTTCTGGATCTTGATTCCACGAAAAACAGTGGTTTGTGTATCAAATCTACAAACTACAAAGACGTCAATCCGGGCAATAATTTTTTTGGCATCTTACGAGAGATTGTGGAGTTGACATATAATTATGGCCCAGAACCTGCTAATATCGTACTATTCAGGTGTGAATGGTTCGATCCGATTCAAGATCAAGGTTGGAAAATTGACAAGCATGGCCTTGTGGATATAAACTACAAGCGTAGATATTAAGGCTACGAACCATTTATCCTATCAAGTCAGGCTCAGCTCGTGTACTTCACAACTTATCCTAGACGGGGGACAGCGAGGTCGGATTGGTGGGCAGTATGCAAGACTAAAGCTAGAAATACCTTTGACATTGACGAAATAGCTTATCAGGAGGACGATCTACCTCTTGTAACAAATATTGTAGATGTGGACTCAACGGAAGTTACTCATTACACGAGTAATAATGTAGAAGATGTAGAATTATCCGAAGAGGACGACGAAGTAGATGAAAGTGAAGACAAGGAAGAGGAAGAGCAGGACGAGGAAGGCGAACAAGATGAATTTTCTGAAGATGATTGAAAATATAAAATATTCCATATAGAATGTAACTATATTTGGACTGTAAAATGCTTTGAGATATGTATCACATTTTGACATTAACGAATATATGTATTATATTTTGACTGTATAATGCTTTGAGATATGTATCACATTTTGACTGTAGAATGTAGTATATATTTGTGTTTCTCTATATTCATCATATGTTGTTATCAGATATGACAGGACGACGCGGAGGATTCGGCAGGTCCCGAGGTAGACAGAGTGCCACTCCGGTACTGCCTACTGTTGGTTCCGGATCATCATCGCCCAGTACTCCAGTATATCGAGCAGCCACATCTCCGACTGCGACGATGTTGCGTGGCATCACTCCTGGGACGAGTAGTTCCAGGCGTGATAGTACTCCCTCGTCCAGCATTCCTCCTGCTGACGGAACCATGGAGACTGATGAGCATGTAGAGGAGGTCGTGCCGACGTTGTCCCAGCATCAGCAAGATCCTCCATGCGCACCACCGGAGGAGACGAGGACAGAGATTTGGGCCGACGGTACAAAGTAAGTCAATTAGATAGTTTAGTATATATTTGTGTTTCTCTTTATTCATCGTATATTGACTTTTTCAGTAATCTAAATTATTATTTCTGTATAGATATCGTCCATCGTCGGTTCAGAGACGCCTGGGCCAATTTTTGAGGAACAACTACGGTGGCCCTTGGATCAACTACTCTGAGGCTCCGGAGGAGAGGAAGGCGTTCTGGTTTGCGCATTTCCAAGTAAAAGTATATTAAATAAATCCTCTAATTTATGCATATTCGTGATGCTAACTTAATAAATTATTTATTGTAGCAAACGTATTTTTATCCTCCGTACCGGGCCGAGTTGATCGAGCGGCTCTTTCCTACCGTTGCCGCCAAGCTTATCCGAAATGCTCTGGATGACCAGAAGGCTCGTGATCGTGCTGGAAAACCGATCCAAGGTTGGATCACGCCTGAGCAGTGGACTGCGATGAGGGCTAGATTCGACGATCCGAGCTACAAGGAAAGGTCTAAGAAGGCCAAGGCGGCTAGGCAGAATGCTGCCAAGTGGTATGGTGGCTCGATTCTGATGACGGAACATTTCCGTCGTTTGGTATGTTTTTTCTTTTAAAATATATTATTTTAATATAAGTACCATAAAATGGTACTTGGAAAAAATATTTAAGTTTAGTAATAAAAAATATATTTTTAACAGGTACAGAGGGGTGAGGATGCAAACATGGTGACCGTCTTCTTGGCCACCCATCGCAAGGACGGAAATCTCATTGATGAGAGGGCCTCACAGACCTATGTAAGTATTACTTTACTTTGTGTTTATTTTAAGATAACTTAGGCAATTATTGAGTTTCCAAACCTTTTCTAGGCCGAGTATCTTAGGCTTCGTGAGCGGGCGACTGCTAGTGCACCTACACCTGGAGAGGCTGGTGCTTCGTCGCAGCCCGGTCCATCTCCGTCGGCGGACGACCTGTGGGTGACCGCAGCTGGTGGTCTCCAGAGGGGTACGTACTACGGTACGGGCTCTTATGGCGCCCTGGTTGCGACGCAGTCATCTAGGGCCTCCCCGACAGCTGTGCATTCCACACACCCCTCGCATTCGCAGCCCTCGCAGTCGTCGGCCAGAGTCCAGGAGGCCGTCCAGGAGGCCGTTGACCGTCAGATTGCGTCTCTCCGTGACGACTTGCTGCGAAGTATGGAGGACCAGTCCCGGTCTCAGCCGCAGGCGGACGATCCGATGCTTATCGCACGAATGGATATGCTCGACCGCAGCATGACGGAGCTACGAGAATTGACAAATGATATTAGAGCCTCCAATGATCGCAACATCATGGAGCTGCAGGCGTCACAGCTATCGATGGGCGAGAAGCTGACGAGGATGCATGCGTCACAGCTATCGATGGGCGAGAACCTGACGAGGATACAGGATTCAATGGGTGATAGCAGTACGAGGCTGTTATCTACCCTGGATTCTTACAACCAGCGACTCGTAGACTTGGAGCGGGCACGGCCGCCACCGACGTCACTGCCTTCTCCATCGACATCGGTATCGATTCCACGGGACGAGTATGAGGAGTTGTTATCCTTGAAGCGCACCGCTGGTCAGCCTCCTGCAGATCCGTAGTAGTCTAGTTATTTTTATTATTATTTATGAATTATTGGTACTTCAACAATAGACATGATGTTATCCACATTTAATTGGATTATATAGTTATCCACATTTAATTGGATTGATACTTCTTGTGGTTTTTAATTTAATTGGATTATATAGTTAACTAGATTGAATCATGTTGGTGTGTATGATGAAGATGCTGTAAAACTGCAGGGAATCACCAATGTTTGATTCTGGAAATTTTTTTTTTATTTTTTTTTAAAATTAGCGACGTTATTAGCGACGTGTAGCGACGCTTAGCGACGTTAATTTACGTCGCTAATTACGTCGCTAATCAGCGATGCTGTAAAATATCGCTAAGTTCGTCGCTAATGACGTCGCTAAAGTCGTCGCTAAGCGTCGCCAATTGCTGACATGGCAGTATAGCCAGGTCATTAAAGACGTCGGTGTAACGTCGCGATTGATGTCGCTAATCAGCGACGTTTAGCGACTTTACTAAACGTCGCTTTTTAGTGACTTGGCGTTACAAAACGTCGCTAAATTTAGCGACACATTAAAGTCGCTAAAAAACGTCGGCATAGCGACGTTTAGCGACGTTTTTGGTTTTAGCGACTTAGAGTTTTCCGACTGATTTAAAACGTCGCTAACTACGTCGCTAAACCTAATTAGCGACGATTTATTGTTATTTAGCGACATTTTTAGACGTCGCTAATTTGACTTTTTCTGGTAGTGATAGGACGGGACCTAATAATCTTTCTATCAGAGTCGGCATAAAGTTACCAGACGTGTCGAAGCTACACATATTCAGACTTCATCACAGCAGAATATATGGCAAGATAATCATATGCACAGAAGAAGACGATTTTATTAAATCATGATTACATATGAGGGAAATCCGTTCTACAAAGGGTTTTCTTCATTTTTATGATTACATATGAGGGAAATCCCGTCTACAAAGGATTTTCTCATCTTCATCGGAAGGCCACCCCCAGAATATGTTCTGCCAGGTTCTCATATTGGAGGAGATCTTCTTCCGTCTTCTTCAGCAGTTAGTCGGTTTCTGCGATCGATTAACAAGAAAATGATTAATGGCGGAAGGATACAAAACTGGGCCTGTCTGAATTATTCATAGCCCATCCTCCATATGCCATGACAAATTGAGTTGAGGTATTTGACCCAACTCAATACTCGAGGACAGAGCTAGTCTTTCTGCTCTCGTCCACGAATGACAGGAGAAGATACAGCTTGCAAGCTGTGTGGTCTAACATGACCCTTCCTCTCTCCGGAATGAACCGCCATACAAAGTTGCTGATTATCCCGAGCAAAGGAAGCTATGATATCCTTCCATGATCCATCGTTGCAGAGGATATTTGCTCGAAGACGCCTTCTTTTTTGGCTCCTTACATGCTGGAAGAACATGGTCTTCTTCTTCCTCAAGTCGACCCGATGAACTCCGACGATCATCTCTGTGTGGTGAAGGAAATATGGGAAGAACAGGTTAACTCCTCAGCCTTTATATAGGCAAAAAAGAACACACCAAATCCTAACAAATCCCCAATAATTTGCCAATAAATTAGCCTTGAAGAATGAGTCAGACTTGACCGTTTCATGCTTCATTCAAAGCGTTTCAAATTACGAGGAATTTGAAAACTTTGAAGGGGGTCTTGTAGAAGCATAAAAAATACGCTGGATAGCTATACGCAGCATGTTGGTGCCGGACAGCGTAAAAATATGACTTCAGAGCCATCAGCGTACAACAGAGCTTTTTCGCTAAGTACAGCGTAAAATATAAGCTCAAGGACTATCCGCGTAATATAGTATGTCCAAGCTGCTTCAGCGTAAAAAGGGTGCTACATCGTCTTTACGGCATAAAACTCATCCGCTTTAATGCAGCATTGAAGTGTACGAGGAACGCTTCATATTCCTCAAAATGAACCTGTCAAATCATGCAGTGAACCTAACATCTGACTCCTGACAAAGAGTACTGCATGACTACCCAGACGACGGCTATAATGATGGTGCGGCACAGCGACCCAGACTGTCGTTTAGTAACGTTCCCTTGACGTAAACCGCTTTTACGCATACAAGGGAATACGCTGCCTAGTTTTACACAGGCATATGTGAGTTGTTT
The DNA here is from genome assembly GCA_036927795.1 of Iris macrosiphon. Lineage (NCBI taxonomy): Eukaryota > Viridiplantae > Streptophyta > Magnoliopsida > Asparagales > Iridaceae > Iris > Iris macrosiphon. Next base: position 134,837,471 of record JAYESA010000006.1, read on the forward strand.
ATGCTCCACAGAAGACAAATAGGCTCCCACATCAAAAGCTGCTCTTCGTACAGGGCTCGCGGCACGTCTCTGCATTTAATGTGCAGAATGATGGTAGCTCCTCGAGGCACGTCTCTGCATTTAATACGTAGAATGATGGCATATCTTCGAGGCACGTCTCTGTATTTAATGCACAGAATTGTGGCAGATCTTCAAGACACGCCTCTGCATTTAATGCGCAGAATGGTGGCGGATCTTTGCATTTAATGCAAGAGATTTGATTATATCTCCAAAAGTCGTAATTTCGGCTATAACGTCCACATCATCACTTTTGCACATTACGCCATCAGGCTATTCTCAGCTATGGGAGCACGCTGTACGCTATCTCCTTGGAATACGCCAACTCTGGCTACATCTGCACTAGTGCGTATTAAAGCTATTTGGTCCAGAATTCGCTCAAACCTTAGTCAAGGGAGGAGGATCAACTATCTTCTACGCCCACTCGGCTTCTATGCCTACTCGGCTTCTATGCCGGTTTGATAATTCTTTGCCTTCTACGCCATGTTGACAGTTATTGGCTTCTACGCCAACTTTTTCTACACGAGGGATAACTACCTACGTAACTTTTATGCTGTGATCTTCGCAGCAGTTATACACATTATCTCTTAATGGGACACGCATCACACGCTCATTCAGGAGATAATTTATACGCGGGCAATGGTTATTGTTACCATCGCGTAAAAAGTGCTATACTTTCCACTATCCGGCTTCTACGCCGATTGAGTGGTCACTGTCACTAAAACCCTATAAATAGAGACCTCTATTGACAGAGGTCCAGGGTGGAAAAAATGGTCAAAAAACAGAAGGTCAGAACCGAGGTCAAAGATTCCAAGATCAAGAGAGAAGGTCAAGGAACTAAGAGTCGAAGAGTCTTTGAGAGAGAAGAATCCAGAGCTCAGGCAAAGAGTAGTGATCGACGACTTTGGCATCGAGCATCCACTCTCTTTAGCAACCTTCGAAGCTACTTTCTGTCTTCTATGGCACTTCTTCATAATCGTGTGGTCCAAGGGACAAAGTGATCGACTGCATATCAGACTCCTATAGCAATATTTATCCAGATTAAAAAATTATACTTGACATCCTCGTATAGGATTAATTGTACTTCTTGTTTGTGAACCTAAGAACGGGTTTCGTATAAACCTCGTCTTATTTCTTTCGTTTATTATCAAACATCGATACGAGTTACAATTCCCTTTTTCTCTTAAAGGTCATTAACTCTTCCATTCTTACTATTAACCCTTGTATTATATGAACACTAAGATTAAGATTTAAGATGACCGTGACCTACATGATACCATAGGAGGCCCAAATAAGTACTAAGATCCGCTCCTCGTATAGCCCAATAAGAATTTATACTTTATTTACAAAAACTTTATCAATTTGTAGGATCCCCTTAAGACTGTCACAGTATTAGTTAATTATTTTAAGTTGGGTAGTATGTCTCACAACATAGTATCACATAGCCCTATTGATTCATTGATGAAGTATAATAGGATGACACAACTTTAGACTTGTATAAGAAGATAGTGTTTATTTAGATTGTAGAAATTAAAGGTCCATACCCCTATCTAGTCGACTAGCGACTTAGACAAGGAGATAGTATGACAATTGTAGAGATTGTAGAACCTTAATTTTGTATCTTGTTTGGTTTTGGGAACTTAAATTATTTTTGTACCTCATTTCATCATAATCTAGCGTACTTATATTTTTGTACTACCTCGACTTATGCTGCTGTTACAGCCTAGTTTTGCAAGCTCATCCTTTTATCAAGCTTGTTTATGACATATGTATTATTGGACGCGTACACTAATATATTTCAGAATCAGTGTACTATGGTCTGATCAACCATAGTGCGTTTGGTTCGCCCTTCGTATAACTACTTTACGTGAATTGAGATATATAGTGATTAGTAGACGAATGTACTTGCCCTCTAGATATGTCTGAGCATATCGTATTTGTTACATAATTGTACCGATGCGAGCATGTGAATAGGAATTACCAAAATAGGATTTTAATCCACAGCTGCCTTGATAATTCCTATTGAATTCTTTATATGCCTTGATCCCCATACTCCTAATCTATTACCTCCCCCTTGAACTCTTTATTATTGTTTTTCGTCTTCCCTTATTTCGGAAAGACGAAACCTCGTACTTAGCATAAGTTGATACACGGATAGTATTAGATGTACCCTATGGGCCAAATACATTATTTGATGATTATTTTGTAACTAAGGGAATATCACATGTAATATATTTGGTGTTAAAAATTTTTGAGGATTGCGTAACTGGATTAAGTAAAATTGAGAAATGAGATTTCTGAAATATAAGAGCCTTATGTGACAGAGGGGTAGATCCTAAGTTGGGTAGCAGTTGCATTGTCAACTCAAGAGAAACTTCTCTTAGTTTGTGATCGAGAAAAATTGGATGTAGAGGTTCAAGTCATTTTAAAATTTAGAATTCTAGAAAAATGATTAATATGATAAAGGATTGATAAATTTTAAAAATCGGGATATGGCAAACCAAATACCGATACGTGAGCATATGATTTAAAAATTTAATATTGAAGGTTGAATCAACGATTTAAACCCTCGAGGAAATAAATAGAACTCTAAACATGGACATGGACGGATTAAATTTCAAATTTGAGGATTGAATTTAAAGAAATTCTTATTGTGGGATTACCTATTTGAAAATATTGAGGATATAATTTAAAATTAAAAATTGAAGAGTACAAAAGTCACAAGTTGATGATAGAAATAATAGTTGATTATAATTGTTTTCTCGAGGAAATTTTAATAGTTGAAGATTGCAATGCAAATTCTGATGTAAGATGTCATAGAGATTTGAATTAGATTGAATGTGGATTATTAAATTGAGAATGGAGAAGACAACGCGATGTGTTGACGTTCGATTTAAACAATAGTCCAATTTGAAAGGGATTTCGATAGATTTGAATAAGTTAAATTTTGGAAGAGATTGCGATTTAACTTGCCTTACGTACGCAAGTGAAGGAGTTAAACCAATTATGCCTTATTTTAATTTTGAGGACGAAATTATTTTTTAGTTGGGTAGATTGTAAACCCCCTCACCCGAAATTAGGTTTACTTTGCTTATATAGTAGAATTAGGGCTAGTTTGAACCCAATTAGAATTTAGAACACGGCATTTGATTTAACTGTACATTATTTTATCGTGTAGCGCACCTTATCGTTTCTTCGTTAATTGGAGCACTACGCTAGCTATTTCCTATCTGCAAATTTCATAATATTGTCCTAGACGTGCCCGCCTACCTTTCTGACCTTTGTGTAACTTATAATCATGCTCTCTGGTGCTACATTTTAGTCGCACAATAAACGTCGCGGACGTTGTATCTTAATTCTAAATAAATCCCGACTTTGTACCCTTGCGCGTTCCAATCGAAATTGGAGACACAACCTTGACTTTTTTATAGAACCCAAATTTTATTAATATTCTACACTGTACCCTCTACGTCCCTGACACTTGTATCCGACCAAATTTTATCTCCATGTACTCCTAATTAAATCCAGAACACCATGCGCGATAATTTTAATTTAATCAATCCCAATTCCCATCTTTGTGCAATTTTCAAATTGTTGGGCACTTTCATGCAAAAGTGCATTGAGGGTCCACACCATTGGATTATACGTGAAGAACCCCAATTTTTCCTTCACGTGGATTTTTTCATAAATTTTCGAGATGTGCAACGCGCGCACATCGCCCCGTATATTAAACCTATACTTGCATTTAATTAATGCAATTTATGGCCCGCCAAACATTCCCATGTGAGCCCAAGGCCAATTTTTAGAGGTGTTGACCAAGTCAAACCAAGCTTTTAGGTCGAACACCCAACCCAAGTCCATATGTATATAAACAAATTTTCTTTTCCTTTCTTTATTTTCTAATCCCAACCCAAACCTAAATTATAACTCAGCCGACCCTTTTCGCATTGTTCATCTCCCCTCCCCCGAGTCCATGTCCAGTCCCGCCGGAGACTCGCCGGACCTCCGGATCAGCTCCGCCTCGACGAACAACCCTCCACTTCCCTCCTCCACCACACCATCACCGCTGAAGCCGCCGTCGCTCTCCTCCAGATCCGCTCACCTCGTCGAACGGATCCCCCTCCTCCGACAGCTTTACTTCTCGATGACTCATCGGAGCTGACCACGGTGCCACCAGTATACCCCCTTGCCAACCCGTTCTCCTCCTATCCCGTCGAACACTCCGACCTCGTCGACGACTGGACCACCGGACATCTCCTCCTCCTCCATCGATTGCACATCAAGAACAGCCGATCCCGACCTCGACCCGCTGCTGAACTCCTCCCCCCCCGCAGCGCCGAGCAGCAACCACGACGCCCAGCCAAGCGTCGCTGCACTCGCCTCCTCCGTTCCCTCGACTCCCCTCGACCCGTGCCCGACCACGACGTGACCCGGCCAGACCTCCCCTCGTCGGACTCATCGATTCCGGTCGTTCCCGAGCGCCTGGAGCTCGACCCCGCCGGCCCACACGACCGCCATTATCACCACCTCACCTCCCTGACCTCTCTTCACCTCCATGGCCGAACCTCCGCCTGCCACCCTGGCCTCCACCACCTCTGCTCCTTCCTCCCGAGTCCCTTCCCTACTCCCTGTCCTCCTCCTCCTTGTCGGACTCCCCTGGCTGGAGTAGTAGTGACCCAATCACCACCACCATTGCCTTTATCAACCCCATCACCATTAACTCTGGCAGCCCTGTCCTCCTTCCCCTTTACAGTCTCGCCTGACCTACACCTCTCCCGGACCTCTCCTCCCCACTGGCCGAACTTCACGGGCCTGAGCTCCTCCCCCACGGCCGGACCCCTGGCCGGAGTATCAACCCCACCACCATCGAGTAAACACCATCACCATCATCATCTTATATACATCTTCACCATCTCTATCGACATCATTGACGTAGTCATCACCTTCAGCATCATCATCGTCATCGTCGTTATCATCATCACCCTAACCATCATCGTAGCCATCGATGTCATTATCATCATCGTATCATCTTCACCGCTCCATCGTAATTATTACCTCCAATATCATCACCATCACCACCATTACAGTCACCATTATTGTCACCAATTCCTTAATCCTAATCACCCATATCGTCCTCCTGGTCATCACCATCCTCCACATCATCGCCCTCGTCACCACCACCTTACACATTATCATCCACACCATCAACCTAGTCATCATCTCATCACTGTTATCATCATCATCTCACCCTTGTCGTCATCATCATCATTAAACACTATCACCCTTAACCATCACCCTTGGCAACTTCAACCATCATCATAAACCCCGTCATCGTATTTATCGTGGACCGACACTCTTGCCAGACAACCCGCAGCAGTGCCCCCCGATTTTTGTACCTGTGCACGCTGACCCCGGAGACCTGTTGGATTTATCTGCGCGACTTCAGGAGTAGATTATTGGTGATACGCAGCTCTCTTGCCAGGCAAGTATACCTTGCCTTGTTGTACTGTTTAAATTCTGTATTATTAGCTGCATATTATTATTTAATTATGCACGTCCGAGAGAGACTCGGGTGCAGTCAACGAATGCGTTGACTTTAGGACTTATGTCTGACCTAGTGTCTAGTAGACCCACCTAAAGTTGTGGAGTTATTGGTATGACTCCCAGGCATTGACACATTTCTTACACGTATTGTGAGTCTCATGTAGGGCACGGTCCTGCGTATGTGGTTGGCCACCTGTACGTGTAGGCGTACGATGGATAGGGTATAACTTCTAATAGTGATGCATGTTAGAAGACTAGCAGTTAATAGTAGGTGGAGCATAAACTAGCGTGGTACGATGGTCCCATCCCTGTCGTTGTTTGGTTGTAGGGATGGACCTTGCTCTAACGATAGACTATGAGCCAGAGTTATGACGCCGAGGCGTAGTAGCTGACGCGTGTTGTGGATACAACATGCTTAGACCATTGGGCGGGGAGGACGACTATTAAGCATATGGGACACCCCACTTCTTTATACTGACACCGCACTCGACGGAGTGATACGGACGTATATATATATTACTGATACTACATTCTGTAGAGTGTTGGACTTTACTTGATGATATTACAGATACCACACTCTATAGAACGTTGGACGTTACTGTATTCCTGCGCCCGTGTTATAGGGGGCATATGTGGCATATACTAGCCGGTTGTCACGATTGGTGAATTATGTCAGCATATGTCTAGCCTACACCTTCCCATATACTCACAGTTGTCCTTAAATTGCATTTCACTTCGATAATTAGGTTACCCCGGAGTTATTTATTCAGTATTTACTTTATGGCATGCTTTTATGTATCTTATTATGTCCCTCTGAGGACCTGGTCCCTTTCTAGGTGTATTGTTCATGAGTATTCGCAGGAGCACAGATCTGGACTTGCTATGCATTTGCGATAAGGTCTTCTCGTCAAGCCCATGATTGGTAGTTGATATTCTTATGTGTATGTATCTTGACTATTCTATATTTTAGTTCGGTAGTGGATTTGTGTCCATTCGACTATCATCATTTGATACCTTATATTGAGATCTAGTTTCATAGCTACTGGTCATTTAATTATATTAATTCTATGGATGAGATCTAGAGTTTACCATGTGACTAATGATGGAGTTATACCACTTGTAGATTTTGTTATTCAGATACAGCGTACGTGTGTTATGGCGTCCATATATTGGAGTGCCATATTCATACGGCTGGCATGCTCACGTATCCTAGTCCTTCGTATTTTTGGGACTGGGGCGTGACATATATATATATATATATATATATATATATATATATATATATATATATATATATATATATATATATATATATATATATATATAATATATATATATATATATATATACCTCTCCATGAATAAGTACACAAGAGAAATAGATCTACAATTAAATTACACAAACACATAGAATGTATCATCCCGTATCCCACTAGATCTAGGATACGCATGCGACACGAGTCCACCACACATCCAAATGTACCCTGAAGGACACGAAAAATTCATATATATTATTTATGAATAATACGAAGAGTCAAATACAAATCTACGTGTCCGTATCAAAATGTGACATGCTCAAAGTCTCGTGTCGGAGGGAAAACCCCCAAATCAACATGTATCACCAAATTATAGGGATACGACCAATACGTACCCAATTATGGACACGATACTATCCCCAAACACACAAATATATGCCAAATTGATCTATAGGACCAATTGACACACACAACAATTGTCAATATCGGAATTCTCCCAAAATTGACACAAAAAGTACCATAACTTTCTTAATAGGCCTCCTATGAACACAAAACCAAATCATATGGGTAACCTATGCATATGTGTTGATTTCTCATGGTTAAATCTCAGATTTAGAACCTAAATTAAGGAGAAAATTGAATTGTACCTATTGGGAGATAGATTCCCAATGCAACCTCCAAATACGATGAAATTGGCCTCCAACTTGTAGATCCTTGGTCCTCTTTGTAGATTATTGCTTCCTCCTTCTAGATCATTGCTCCACTAGCTTCCAATGGTGATTTGGGAAGGAATTGGAATTAAATTTTGTAGAAAAATGAAGTGGGAATGAAAGAATTTGGTTGAGGGAATTTTAGTTCTAGTTTTCAAATGAAAAGAGGAGAGAAAAATAATTTCCCCTCTCTATTATAGGCCGACCCCCTTTCCCCTTTCTCAAGCTACTATAAATTGTCCAATATACCCCTTGGGGCCTCTCATGAAGAAATAATTAAGGAGGAAACTTTTAGTCTAATGGTTTAATTAATTTAATCATCCTCCTAACCAATATGCTTTCTAAATGGGCTAAATTCTAACAATTAATATATGTTGGTCATTAAACTAGTTAGGTCCACTAATACAAGTCCAAAATAAATAACAAACATCTAACAATAATTAAATAATACAACAAATAATTATTTATCATGCACAATATTTAATTAAATATAAAATTACTAAAATATCCTTTCCTAGAAAATATTGTATTGACAAAGCCGCATATGAATCCATACCGCATTTGAAGTCAGGACGCATATGAATCCTGGCCGCATATGAATTATGGTCGCATATAAAGTCAGGCCCATGAACCACTTGGCCGCATACTCAGAGTTAAGGTCTTCTCCTTGGGACAAGTGTTGAAGTGACAAGAAATGAATGAAATGTTAGTGATGTGACACAAAGTGACTGATGTGACTGATGCAATAAAGTTTGTCAGAGAGAAAAGACAAAACCAAAGAAATAATTACCAACGGTTCAGACCTATGCGTCCAAGGAAAATAGTGGTTGCATGCTCTCCAGGGCGCATGAGTGTCGGTGCCGCAAGGGTTATCTCTTGGACTTAACAAATTTCTCATTCATTCAGCGAGTGAAAGTACAAGGTGTTCAAGGACACTTGTGTAAATCAGTAGTCAGGCATCCAACAAGATGGACGCATGTTGTCAGTATACGAAAAAAGTTTAGGCCGCATAAGCCTCTCAGGCAGCATGGCACTCTCAGCCGCATATTCACTGGCCACATGCGAACTTCTTCTTCCCCAACAGCAAGTTCAGTCATGACAAAAAAGCTCTAAAAACTGATATCTTGTTTTGTCTATAAAATCCTTATTTTAAGTCCAAATTGGGAGAACCAAAAGCCAAAATGCTCTAAATTGAAAGCTCTATCATGTAGCAAAAAATAATTTTCTAAAATACATGTTTAATAGATCAAAACCAAAAAAAATCATAAAATCTATGAAATCCTAAGTTTAGAAATGTAGATCTACTCAAAACTACCTATCAAAACAAAAAACTCCAAGAACTAAAAGTGCTTATAAACACAAAAAAATATAATAGAACAATAATATAGAGGGTTTCTCCATTTCTCATGAAAGGTATACTTGCCTATGGAAAATGAGGAGAGAAAACTAAAGAGAGGACAAAAATAAAGAAGCATAAGAGAGAGAGAGAAATATTGGGTTATATATGGTAGGGTTGAGGGTTGAACCAAGGGTTCTCAGGACTTGAACCAGCCCACAAAATAAACCATGAGCAAGGTTAAACCGAAGGATGGGTCTAGTCTGTATGCACATGCAACCATGCTAAAATAAAATACGTTCAAAATACGTATATCAGGAACGGGGAGTGACAGTTGCGTTTGACCTCATCCCTGTGTGCAACTGTGGAGATGGGAATACCTGTGATGAGTCAGGAGTTGAAAGAGATACTAGAGGGGGTGGCCAGGGTATTTTAGGCCAAATTAGAGGAGACCTCATCCAGTAGGAAAGTCGTGCTCGCACCAGAACCATCGCAGGTGATAAAGAAGATAGAGTTGCTGCCCAATGATATCAAACTTGATGGGACGAGAAACTACCTAAGTTAGTCTAGGAGGGTGCTGCTGAACCTTCGGACAAAGGGACTTAAAAATATTGAAGGAAGAGTTTACTGAGCCAAAGGATAAGACGAGTGCTGAGTGAAGCACATGGAATCACCTTAATTCTCTGGTGGTTTCTTAGCTGCTGACTTCTGTGTCTCCATCCATAGCTGGGATGGTTGAGTCAATCTGCAATGAAGCTAATTTTTGGACAAAAATGGCTGGAATGTACTCTGGAGATGGGAGTGTCATGATGATGGTGGAAGTTGAGAAGAATATTGATGCTACCATACAGGGGGAGAAGACAATACTCCAGTATGCGGCGGAGCTACGTCGCTAATGGGCGGACTTGGACTACTATGATCCTCTATTATTGCAAAATTTGGCAGATATTCTCCTTGGAAAATAGTACCTTGAGCGTAGGCATGTGGTTCTTTTTCTCTTGGGTCTGAACCCGCAGTTTGAGGCTAGGAAGGTAGCAATGTGTCATCTGCCATCTTTTTCGTCCTTGAATAAGGCTGTTGTATCGATGGAGCAAGAGGAGATCCTAAAGAAGGTGATGAAAGGCGAGACCTCACCAACTGTCCATTCTGCATTGGTGGTTCCTAGTGCTCCCAACAGCGATGACGACAGGGAGTGCTACAATTATGGGAAGAAATGGCACCTCAGCTACAACTGCCCTCAATCTCATAATTTTGGTCATAGCCGAAAAGGCAGAGGATATGGAGGTCGACGTACAGGTCAATGAGGCAGGGGACGCGAAGACTGGGGAGTTGCTCACCTAGCTGTGACGGATGAGACTACTACCAAAATGATTAGAGCTGTGATGATAGAGCTGGAGAAACTATGTCAGTTCAAGCTTCAGGTTAATTGTTCTAGGGGCAAGGGACTGGCCACTCAGGATCTGGATAACATGACCTACCTTGGTAACTTTACTGGTTACGTTGCTCATATAGGAAAAGGTATTTTGGTTCAGGCACTTGCAACCACTAAATCTTATACTGGTTGGATTATAGACTTAGGTGTATCTAGGCATATCACAAGTGCATCTAGTGAGTTTGCATTATATTATCCGAGTAAGCATATCTATCACGAGATAGTTCAGACTGCTGATAGGATATCCAACCCATCAGGGGTACTGGCTTGGTCTATTGTACTTTATTTGTTACCCTATCATATGTATTGCATGTTCCTTTATTTTCGGTCAACTTACTTTCTATTAGCTCTCTCATTAATCAATTGAATTATACTATTCTTTTTGATCGGGATAT